>VDFB02354376.1:0-102751 GCA_007258455.2 Sequoia sempervirens | reverse complement strand
CTTATGTTGAATTTAGTTCCGGTGAAGCTCTGAAAACAAAATACTGCTTGGCTTAGTAGTCGCTCAACATACATAGCAACTTTTCCCTTATTCTAAATTCACATATATAAATTTGCAGGTTTGCACAATATCAAATTTTTCACTTGCACACTTTTGCTATAGATTACACACTATCACACTTTGCAACTCAAGATTGTTCCACATATATACCCTATTACATTCCCATACATCAATTAGGTCGACCTAATTGGATGTAGCCCCATTTCAATTCAAAAACACTTTGTCGACTTCATATAGAAACAAACTCCTTCCTGCTAAAAAAAAATGTGCAAAAATTTGAATTAAGGTCAACATATATCTAAAATAGATCTCTTTAACATCCACAATACATATTAATCTTCATAGCACAACTTTAAGCATTAGGTCTGCCAAGGAATAGACTCAACCAAAAAATAAGCCAATCCATTCAACATCGATCATCCGCATAAGCATAAAAGCAATCACCATATGGAATATGTGTACTACTGACACCTATAAATCATTTCCCAAAATTGTGGAATCTAAAACTAAACATCGAAGGAATGTGAACCAGATAACACTTATAAATTTGTACTATATAAACCAGAATATGGTTTGTCGAACTTTTGTCATATGAAAGTTTCAGCCAGACTGACCAAAATTACTAAAACCTTGAACATAGATGTATTGAGTAGTCCCAAGAAACATACTATAATAGCATAAGCCAATCTTAAAACATGAGAAAATCCAGACCAGATTGTCAAATCATGATGACACAAAAAAAAAATTATTGGATCAAGCAAAATTCTCAACAAACATTGTTGGCATCAATGACAACATCGCAAAGGGTTCCTTCTTCATTATTTCAACACTCTATGTTTCCCTAGTTTCTTGGGGACAATAACTAGAGGTGATACCCATTAACTATCATAAATAGGGTAAATGAAACCTACATCAAGTAATTTTTGTAATTCAATTTTGACTATACCTCTCAGTGTAGGGTTCATTCTCCTTTGGGGTTGTCTAGTTGGTTTTAAACCATCATTTATATAGATCATGTGCATGCATAAGTTTGGATCAACTCCCTTCATTTCATGCTAGTCCCATGCAAAGGATGTGTGTTTTTGCAACACAGTGGTTAGGGAATTCTGTTTCTCAGCAGTTAATTCACTGCTAACATTTAGAACAAGGGCTAAAAAAAAGCATAAATCACCACTCCCTACATAATAGATTGTGATAAAGTTTGAGTAACTAAAAAAACAACTGAAAAGGTAGAAGAATTTGAAGAGTTGTAACTCTGCTACAATGGTAAAAAATGAAATGTGGACTGTGAAAACACTCATGTTGGATTCCCAATCATGGTAGAATTCTTCTCCTTCAGTATTCTTATTAAATGATGTGATGATTCACAATCATCCTAACAAATAGATGCCTCCAATTATGCAACTATTGTGTTCTTCTAACTTCCCCCACATCGCTGTCTAAAACTCCTTTGGTTGTTGGATACACCTCTTCGTTGTTACGGGATAGATTTTTCTTGCTCTGGATCCTTGGTTGCAAAGATTTGGTTCACACAACATCTACACAATACTAATAACCATAGCTTAAACAAAGATATTCATTGTATTTCATATATATTCAGATATTAACCATGCAATAACTACCATATTAGAATCATATTTCCAGAGACTTAAAAACAAGTTCAAGTTTGTATGATGATCATAAAACATAGTAAATTTTTAGGTATATGTAGGAAATAAGTATTTGGAGATATCTAAAATCATGTACTAAAACAATAGAAAACTAACTAATAGTTGGTCTCATTAGCTTCAATCATTGATAGTCATCAATTGTACACATTAGGTCTACAACGGATCTTGTCACGCTTTGCTCATGCACTCATACATCTTCACACACTTCCATCAACCTCTTCACATATTTTATCTTCTATATATATCATCTGTACACTTGCAAAATACAATTTTTTTTTATCATAAATAAGAAATTATGAAACTTGTAGCATGTTGGCCTACATATTCATTAGCAATAACAAAAAAGATAAAAAAAATATTTACATCTCTTCCAAATGAATTGTCATGACCCATACAACATCTACAAACACTTCTTAGACTCCTCTCAATCTTGAATTAGTGGTGCATGTCACCAACATGCCCTAGTTAGCCTCAGCAACAACATAACTTCACAAATTGACTTGAAACAATTGTGTGGTACTGGAAACAAGAAATATCTTCATGCACTTCATACCTCAAACACCATGATACATGTGGAGTGTCCACATAAACTCATACCACTGATCTACACAATCTTCTACAAGCACAAGTAATCAAACATAAGTTCTATTGAAGATTAGGCATCTAGAACCAACTGTAACACTCTGTCACTTGAAAACTGAACTTCTGGAGCAAAAAACCACTTGAGTCTTCAATATAGCATGCATTGGACATCACTAAGCATGTCCTCAAAAAATCTTGGCCAAAGCTTTACATCCAGAGGAATGCAAAGCATTCCAACAAGCCTTCATAATTACTTTTCTCTACCAAAGCACAAATTGAAACTCTATCACTTGTAACTTTCATTGCAAAAGGTATAATGACATGAAACCTTGGATATAACACTTTCATAACTTCATAAACTTAACTTCAGAGCCACAAGACTAAATCTTTCTCTACGGAAGGATACAGACCAAAACACTGTGTCTCTACCTTAGGGCATATACTAAGAAAGTCTTGGACACAACTTCTACAACCTATTACTGAGTGTGGTACACCAAAATAGCAATATATTAATGTAGACATACTAAAAACACATTAAGACATATGTTCCCACCTTCACATCATACTTAGGAAAAAAATTGACCCATACACTACAATGTTGGCTTGCACCATTTAGATATCTCTACACATCAACTATCTCCGGAGCAAATATAATCTTCAACACACTTTTGACATCAATGACAACTAATATTATCAAGTTGCAACAATCCCCCCCTTTTTCATTGATGACAAAACCAAAAAGATGTTCCCAAATACTCCCCCTTAGATGCACATTTCTCTCTCCCCCTTTGACATCAAGGGCAAAGGGTGACAAAACTTGTACATGCAAATCTTATAAACTCCCCCTTAATCTATACAACTTTTACTCTCTCTAGGATGAAGTCTAGTTTCTTCATAAAAAATGTATCCTTATATCTACTCCACATATATACACACCAA
This sequence comes from Sequoia sempervirens, assembly GCA_007258455.2. Classification (NCBI taxonomy): domain Eukaryota; kingdom Viridiplantae; phylum Streptophyta; class Pinopsida; order Cupressales; family Cupressaceae; genus Sequoia; species Sequoia sempervirens. The sequence goes on along the minus strand of VDFB02354376.1, from coordinate 99,500 downwards.
CAAGAAGAAAGATACCTTACATAAAAAAATCAAGCATAGCTCACTTGGATGGAAAAATTCTCTTGTAGATTGAATTGACTAGATCAACCTATTATTACATTGCTTCTTTGTAACGGTCAGGGTCTAGACTTGACATTCAGTTGCACATATGTACCTTCTACTTCTTCCAAAGAAGATGGTGCCTTGTATTTTTGAATCACACCATTAGCTTCTTCCAACAGGCCAATGAGTGAAGCCAATCTTAGGCTCACTACTTCTCTCAATTGTTTCACCTGAACTTTGAACTTCTCCCTTTGATCTTGTAGTTGTTTTATTTGGGAGTGCAAGCTTTCCACTTGTGCCCTTATGGCACCATCACTGTCTTGTACAATATCATATGTTGTAGCCACATTAGTGATCTACATTTCAATGGAATTAATTTGATATTTTATACTCTTTGTTGTTTATGACCACTTTAGACGTAAAACATATAAAAAGTTGGCTTCCTCCATGCATTTCTAAATATATTTGATATAGGATTGCAATTTGGCCAATGTGTTATCATATTTCCTAGAGGAGTCATTCACTATCTTTTCATTGATCTTCAATTCTTTGTGCTTCTCTAGATGAGATGAGTAAATCCTCAAAAGACTCCATTAATTGCTTCATCTGTTGTGTGAGGGGAAATGATGTATCTCTTTTTGCTTCAAGCAATTTTTCTTCCAGTGTCTTCATTGCCTCTTCCAATATACCAACACTTTCCACCTATTGTTGTAGCAACTCTTGTCTTGTTGTGGAGTGGAGTATGTCTCCAAGTTTCATTTTATCGAGTTGAGACATACTAGAAAACTAACTTGCCCATCAAATGTAGGAACATGCAGCAATTAAGGAGACACTATTGGCTGAATCTACATTTCATGTGCCAAGAACTCCTTTATGGAGTCCATCAGAGAAGAATATGACTCCTCTAAGCTTTCTTCTTCAACACTCTTCTCCTTCCCCTTCTCTTTTTCCTTCTTATCATTTTCCTTATCTTTTTCCTTCTCCTTCTCCATCTCTTTCTCCTTACCAGAGGCATCTTTCTCTTTTTACAAATCAAAGACACCTTGTTCTTCTTGTTGACCAAAAACAACATGTTCTTCCTACTAGTCAGAGATAAATTTCTCATTTGTATCTTCTAGTGGGGGCTCATTAACAGTGTCATGCTCTTCTATAGGCTTTTGTACATTCACTTCAACATCAGCTTGCACTTCTTCAATGATCTTCTTTGTGATTTCTTTTGTTTCAATTTAAATATTTTTAATAGCATCATCCATACTCATTAGAAGATCCATCCTTCGCTTAGTGTGGAGCTCCTTAGCTTGCTTCCACACTATCTTGTCCTTTTCTACTTGAGAGACAAAGGAACCAACCTTGTTGATAGCATGTTGTATCATCTCCTCATCAACCTTGATTGCATTTTCGCTTCGTTGTCTCAAAGCCTATTGTAGACTTTCTGGAGCTTTATCAACAATGTTACTGAAAGATATGCTTTGCTTGAGCATATACTTAATCATAGCCTTTTCAATTGTCTTCTAATCATCTAGAGGGACTTTCAAATGGAGCGCTATAGTTTCATCCAACAAACCATGACTAATAATTCCATTCAAGAGAGCTTCAAACTCAAGGGGGTCATTTGAGACCGAAGGAGTTTGCTTTATTTTCTCTTCTTCTATCTTCTTCCCTTTCTTTTTCTGCTTAGAGGTTCCTTCATCCTCAAATTCTTCCTCCTCTTTAGGTTCTTCCTCATTTGTCTTCTTCCTCTTTCCCTTCTGCTTAGGCCTAGTATGCAAAGTTTTTGTGGCATTCTTTTGTGGAGGAGTTTCTAATGCAACTCTTCTCCTTGCACTAGTTGGATGTGTAGATCTAGAGGGTTGTAGAGTAGATGCAACAACAAAAGTAGATCTATCGGATATGAGGATCTCGTGAATGAATTCTCATCTCCATTCTTAGTTTTATTATCTTGAAATTTTGTTATAAGATAAGTATAAAATATTCACCACTCCTCAAATTAGGATAAATAAATTTTTATATCAACATTTTTTTTGAATTTTAGTCAAGGATCAGCCTCACTTGGTTACACCTTTATTTTTTATCAACTAGGGTATTCAAATTAAATGCTAAATTAAATTATCCCTAGTAATAGTGTCATATGTTTGGTATTATTGTAGGTCACACTTTTGGATGAATTTATCCAACCGAAGACCAAATATATGTTATTCTTGAGGGTGGATAATATTTCTCATCAACAAAGATTAAGGATAACATGCCAATTATTGAGAGTGGATAAACTATCCTTTACTTTGGGTATAGTTAAACCAAGGAGGGTGTTCCTAGAGGTATTATTTAACAATATTTAAGAACAATTGATGGTATTATAGTATAAATAAACTACAATAGTATCCAAATGCATTCTTTGACTTGAAATTTTATCACTAGATCAAAGGCTAACTTGTTTCTATGACCTCTATTAAGCTAATATACACAATATAAAACATGAATAACCAAATATCTAATTCAAATATCTACCTCTCTATAACTCATGGGATGAGCTTCCCAAATGGAAAATAGATATACAATTGCTAAAATCCTTGAATACTCTCTACATTTTTTCTCTATTAGAATAAGAATGACCAACAAAAATAATAATATGGAAATACATATTATTCATTGCACTCAAATGGACTAGGGAAAAGATCATATTCATTTTCTATCAAAAGGTCACCTATGCCTTTGATATCATCAACATCAATTCCAATGCACAAAAAATTCCCCTTTGGGATGTACAGATGTACCTAGAGGTGTGAGTAAATCCTTCTCTTCATGACTACTATTATTCGGATAATTAATGACATCCATTAGTTTGAGTGTGCAAGGTGGAGAAGAGACCACAAAATATAATCCAATGGTCACTAGGAGATGGTGTGAAGACTATCAATGTATCAAAATTCAACAATCATATTAATTACAATGTGGTTTCATTTATATTTCATCATTAGAAATCCCTCTAAATTTGTTCCCGTAGAATTAACAATGATTCTATGTAGGAGAATTTGATTGGGAAGTTTGAGGGATTTATCATATCGTTCATGGTGTTGTGGGTCATGTAGGAAGGTAAGTGGAAATGAACAATTAAAAATGTGGGAGTTATATAGTTTTGGGAATTGAGGGTTAGGGGTTGGGGATACCTCATAGGCAATATTATTATTGGGGATTGAGGATCAGGTGTATGGCATACTTTAAGCTTAAATAAAACAAATAAGGTTATCCCTACATATCCAAATTTGAAAGAATATATGAAGGACGTTATAAAGAATTGGGGATTGAGGCATTAATAAATTTGTCCCTTAAGGTATGAAAATTAGGGAAAGTCTAAAGCAACAATCTTAAAAATTAACAGAGTGAAAAGTATTGATGATCAAGGATTGGGGGTACATCATACTTAGTACCACATTTGGGATTATTCCCACATCTTCAACTTCAAAAATGTATAAGGAAGAAAATATCAAAACTTAGGGATCAAGGATTCCAAGGAAGAGGTACATAGGTAAAGGGATGACTAAAACTCTAGATTTGAAAATTATTTTAATGCAAAGGATTGGGAGTCAAGGTTTCAAGGAAAAGCATGCTAGTAAGATAAAGTTTGAAACTGAAAAATAAAAGGGAAAAGGTGAGGAATTTATAAAAACTATGCACAAATGGTAAATTTATATATCCTAATTTAGAAATAAATGAAACATAATGAAGTTGGGTGAAAAGGAATACTTGGAAGGGAACCTCTGAAATTTTTCCTGTTAGTCGACCAAATTTTTACCCCCTACTAAGCTATGAAATAACTCAACAAATTTGGACTAACATGGGACTGCTTTCAGGTTGTGGGTATCTTATTGTGAAAGCAGACCTCCAGATTATGGGTTGGATCCCCTTTTGATGTCACCTAAACTAATGATTTCTAAGGAAAAGGGTAAAAGATGTATGAAAATGAATATTAACTGAAACTCCTAAGGGAAATACACCAAAGAAACTAACTAAGACCTGCAAACAACCTATGTATTGGATTTTTTTGATATGTGGTTTTCATTGATGTCAACACTATTGGCATTAATGTCCTTAAGGTTGTATATGTTGAGGATATTGAGAAAATTGTAATAAAATAAGTTGCAAGTTGTCAGTGATGCAATGAAGTTCAGTATGTTGGCTAGCTCAGTATATTGGTGATAAGAGATTGTGGATTAAAGGGTTTGTTTTCAAGTATATCTAGTTTATCCACTTTAATTTTTAGAGATCTGCATGAATATTTGATCGAGTTATGAGTATTTGTGTTTTGACAGTTTTTCTGTTGCTTCAGTTGGTGTTCCTGAAAGAAGATGATATGATTCTAGTAAGATGAGTTGTTTTGGATGCTTCTATGGTGATTCATGATGCCTGTGGATGTTTCTAGATCATGCTCTATCTTTGTTGTACGTCTTCATTGATCGTTGTGCTCATGATTGGTGATTTTTTTCTTTGTGTTCATGTTTTTCATGATTATGGCTGACATGGTGATTGTAGTGTGTTGTGGATCTTCGAGGCATAATTTTTGGAGGTTTTTTGTGTTCGAGGATGTTATTTTGGGTCTTCACTATGTTGTGGCTGACATTGGTTGGTGTGCATTGAAAATTGTTTATGGATTGAGCCGACAGTTTGTATTCATTTTATATTTTGTTGAAGCCAACATGTAGATGATGTTATCCCTAGTTGTGGATATATATGAGTGATTGTTTCTACCATTTGAAGGAATGGTGTGAATGTGTGTGAGTAATGTGTGAGTCATGTGTGCGAATAATGTTTTAATATTTTGAAGGCAAAAGCAGAGTGTGAAGAAGATTGAGTGAGTGAGCAGATGTTTTTGTGCTTAACCAGAACTATAATCAGGCATTAACATATGTTATTTTCTCAGTTCAAAATCTTGCGGATGTAATCCAAATGTTTCTGTAAGAAAGTGTGTCTTCCTTTAGGCAGTAAGCCTTGTTGTATTTGAGCAGTGAGCTCTAGGCAGTGTGCCTAAATGCATGTGCATTCCCCATTCATATTTATTTTATACTTTTAACAAAGTATAATCTTGTGGACTAACCTCCATCGTGGCTTTTCCCCTAACAAGGTTTCCACGTAAAAAAATCTTGGTGTTATGTGTTTTTCTGATGTGGTGGTGATTTATGCTTTCATATTTATTTATCAAATCTGAGAGTAGGGTTAATAAGTTTAATAAGTTTAATTTATGAGACAACTGATTCACCCCCCCTCTCAGTTGTTTTCCCTTGCGTTGCCAATAATTGGTATCAAAGTAGGTTCCTCAAAAGAAGTTTAACAACTTGAGGTGATTCGAGATGGAAACATATAAGAAGGATAATCTGAGATTTGATGGAACTAATCATTCTTTGTGGAACACTTGAATGGAGTGTCATCTAAGATGCATTGGTGAACCTTACTGGACAATTACAAAGAATAGATATATCATCCCACATAATGGTCCTTCTACTTCAGTTGAGATTAAGGATGTCGAGTACAATACCAAGGCTAAGGAAGCATTATTGAGTGCTCTAACTGGTTCTGAGATGACAAATGTAATGGATCTAAAGATTGCTTATGAGATCTAGAAAAAGTTGGAAACTTTGTATGAAGGTGATGCACATGTGAAGATTGCTAAGCTGCAAAGCCTGAAAGGGAAATATGAAATGTTGAGAATGGGTGATGATGAGAACATCACTTCTTTTATGCAGAGATTAAATGAACTTGTGTGTAGTTTCAGATGTGCTAGTCAAACATTGGAAGAATCAGAGATGTTGCTAAAGTGCTCAGATCCTTGCCTACTGCATACAAAGCCAAAGCTACTACTATTGAGGAAATCCAAACTATGACAAATGTAACCAGAGATGTGTTGATTGGTAAGCTTACTACTTTTGAGTTAAGTGAATTTGGTGATTCTCTTCCTAAGACAGAATCTGCATTCAAGGCTACTATCTCCAAAAAAGATAAGCAAAGATATGATCCGGGAGAAAGTTCTTCTAGAAATATGTTCAATTATGAGCAGGAAATGAGAGAGATTGAAGAAGAAGAAGAAAGAAAACTAGATGAGCTTGAAGCACTTATTTTCAAAAGGGAAACCAGGGGAGAAGGTAAGTATAAAGGGAAATTGCCTATTAAATGTTTTTCTTGCAATAAGATAGGTCATTTTGCATCAAGGTGTCTGGAAAGAGTCCCTAAGCCAAGACCTAACAAGCCTAGATTTCAAAGAAAGTGTTACTATGTTATTGATGAAGGTGTGACAGATGATGAATATAATAAAGGAAATGTAAGTGAGGACAAATGGGTATTTATTGCTATCAAGGAAAATGATCTAGTGCCTACTGAATCTACTAGTTGCATAAATGCGGAGAAAGCCCTAGCTACCAAAGTTGAAGAAAAAGAAGAATGGGTGATTGACAGTGGATGTTCTCATCACATGACAGGTGATAAAAGTAAACTTGTGAGCTTGGAAAAGTATGATGGTGGTGTTGTAAGATTTGGTGATGAAAAATTTGGTGTAATATGTGGCAGAGGATCCATTTCTCTTGATGGTAAGCATAATACTGATGATGTTCTATATGTGGAAGGTTTGAAGCATAATCTCTTAAGTGTTGGACAGATGGTTGATAAGGGATACGATCTTCAATTCAAGGATGAAAAGTGTAGAATATTGGGGAGTTCCAAAAATGTGATTGCATTAGGTACAAAAACAAAAGCTAATATATTTCACCTGAATGTTGCTAGTAAAAGTTGTTTGATTGCTCAAGTTGATGAAAGTTGGTTGTGGCATAGGAGAATGTGTCATGTGAACTTTGACAATATTATCAAGATAAGTTCTACTCAGGCAGTGATAGATCTTCTTAAGTTGATAAAACCTACTAATGCCATATGCAAGGAATGTCAATTAGGGAAGCAAACTAGAATTTCATTTCGGAGCAAACAACATTGTTCAAATGAAGTGTCAGAGCTTGTGCATACTGATTTGTGTGGTCCTTCTAGAGTTAGAATTTTACAAGGATACAGGTATTTCATGTCACTTATTGATGATTATTCTAGAATGATGTGGTTTACTTTCTTAAGGGAAAAATCTAAAGCTCTGGAGAAATTCAAGATTTTCAAGGCTATGGTTGAGACAGAGACAGGTCTGAAGATTAAATGTCTGAGATCAGATAGAGGTGGTGAATTCACTTTCGGTGAGTTTAATTCTTTTTGTGAAGAGCATGGGATAAAGAGACAATTATCTGCCCCGCAGACACCTCAACAAAATGGAGTTGTGGAAAGGAAGAACAGGACAATTGAAGAAGCTTCTAGGACTATGATGCTAGAAGGAAATGTTACTCATATCTACTGGAGAGAAGTTGTGAGTACTGTTGTTTACACACTCAATCAGGTACAAGTCAAAGGTGATACCGGTAAGACTCCTTATGAGCTATGGTATGGTCATAAGCCTACTATTAGATACTTCAAAATCTTTGGAAGTAAATGCTTTATTAAAAGAGATGAAGATATAGGAAAGTTTGATGGTAGAAGTGATGAAGGAATATTTATTGGTTATTCTACTAAAAGCAAGGCCTACCATTGCTACAATAAGAGATTTAGGAAAGTAGTTGAAAGTGCAAATGTCAAGGTTGATGAAGACATAGTTAGACCATCTAGAACTTGTGGATATGATTTAGACAATCAAAATGATAGTTTAGATAAAGGAAAGAAAGTTCAGACTCCAAATCAAATCTAGATCATTCTAATGAATCAGGAAAATCAAGAGGAAGGAACTAGTGAAAGTGCATAAGTGAGATCACAAGAGCCTGAAGTTCAAGAATATCCTAAGACTCCAAGGTATGTAAGACAATCATTTAGAAGATCAAATTATTGGTGACAAGAACAAAGTTGTTCAAACCAGGAGAAGAATTGTAGAAGAATACTGTTTTATCTCGAAGACTGAGCCTAATAGTGTCAATGAAGCATGTAAATATAAACATTGGATGGAAGCAATGAAAGAGAAGCTACTATAAATTGAGAAGAATAATACATGGATTCTTGTTCCTAGACCTAAGGAAAAAAATGTAATTGGAACTAAATAGGTCTTTCAGAACAAACTAAATGAGCAAGGTGAAGTTGTTAGAAACAAAGAAAGACTGGTGTGTAAAGGATATTCTCAGATGGAAGGAATTGAATTTGAAGAAAATTTTGCTCTTGTTGCTAGGATTGACGCTGTGAGACTATTTCTTACTTATGTTGCTTGCAAAAACTTCAAGGTTTATTACATGCATGTCAAGTCAGCATTTCTAAATGGCGAACTGGAAGAAGAAGTGTATGTTGAGCAACTTGATGGATTTCAATTGACTAATTAGGGAGATATGGTTTGTCGGTTGAAGAAAGCACTGTATGGACTCAAGCAAGCCCCAAGAGCATGGTACACCAGATTGGACAAGTATTTGTTGAAGCTTGGATTTAATAAAAGTACTGCTGATAGTAATTTATATTTCAAGATTGATCATGATAAAGATTTGATTGTTGAAGTCTTTGTTGATGATATCATTTTTGGAGGAGATGATAGTTTATGCATGAAGTTTGCTAATGAGATGCAGAGTGGGTTTGAGATGTCTATGATTGGAGAAATGAAATTCTTTTTGGGATTGCAAATTACTCAGGTAGATAAAGGGATCTTTATATCTCAGTCCAAGTATGTGAAAGAACTGCTGAAGAAGTTTGGTATGGAAGATTCAAAGCCGTTGGTACACCCATGGTGACTGGATGTAAGTTGACACAAGATGATTATTCTCCTATGGAAAATCGACTAGATACAAATCCATGATTGGTGGATTGCTTTATTTGACTCAAACTAGGCCTGATATCATGAATGTTGTATGCATTGTTGCAAGATTTCAAGCTAATCCTAAGGAATCTCATGTGACAACTGTGAAAAGGATTTTTAGATACTTGAAGGGGACAGTTGATTTTGTCCTATGGTATCCTAAAGATGATGACCTTACTTTGAGTGCTTTTACTAATGTTGATTAGGTAGAAGATGTGAATGATAGAAAGAGTACTGGTGGTGGTGCATTTTTATTGGGAAAGAAGTTGATTTCGTGGTCAAGTTAGAAGCAGAATGCCATTTCTTTATCTACTACAGAGGAAAAATGCATTGCAACTGCTAACAATTGTACTCAAGTATTGTGGATGAAGAAGATGTTGAAAGATATCAGAGTTGTGTATGATGAGCCTATTGCTATATTCTGTGATAATTCAAATGCAATTAACATTTCTAAGAATCTGGTGTTGCATTCAAAAACCAAGCATATATCTATCAAGTTTCACTTTTTGAGAGAGAAGGTAAGTGAAAAGGAAGTCAGATTAGAGTATGTGCCTACTAAGGAACAAATTGTAGATATATTTACCAAGCCATTTCCTAAGGATGCTTTTGAGTATCTTAGAGGGAAACTAGGGGTGATTGCCCCTCCTAATCAGAACTAAGATGCATTGACTTGCATCAGTCTGTGCATTTCATAGTCATATCTTATGATCCAGATTGATGTTGTGGTGGCTGCTACTCAGGGGGGGTAGTTAGATGTTCAAAAATGTGGTCTAGAGCTTGTGTGGAGAAAGATACACATTATCTTTGTCATTGATGTCAAAGGGGGAGAAGAGACATTTGAAAAATTGTGAATTATCTGGGGAGAAGAGTCAAAATCTAAGGGGGAGAAAGTGCTAAGAGATAGTTGTGTTGATGGTGTTTTTCACATCATGTGTTGCCATCAATTCCAAAGGGGGAGATTGTTGGATGTTGCTAATATGTGGTTGTAATTGATGTCAACACTATTGGCATTAATGTCCTTAAGGCTGTATATGTCGAGGATGTCGAGAAAATTGTAATAAAATAAGTTGCAAGTTGTCAGTGATGCAGTGAAGTTCAGTATGTTGGCTAGCTCAATACATTGGTGATAAGAGGTTGTGGATTAAAGGGTTTGTTTTCAATTATATCTAGTTTATCCACATTAAGTTTCAAAGATTTGCATGAATATTTGATTGAGTTATGAGTATCTGTGTTCTGACATTTTTTTGTTGCTTCAGTTGGTGTTCCTGAAAGAAGATGATATGATTCTAGTAAGATACGTTGTTGTGGATGCTTCTGTGGTGATTCATGATGCTCATGAATGTTTCTAGATCATTCTACATCTATGTGGTACGTCCGCATTGATCGTTGTGCTCGCGATTGGTAATTTTCTTCCTTGTGTTCATGTTTTTCATGATCATGGCTGACAGGGTGATTGTAGCGTGTTGTGGATCTTCAAGGCCTAATTTTTGGAGGTGTTTCGTGTTCGAGGATGTTATTTTGGGTCTTCACTATGTTGTGGCTGACATTGTTTGGTGCACATTGAAAATTTTTTATGGATTGAGCCAACAGTTTGTATTCATTTTATATTTTGTTGAAGTTGACATGTAGATGATGTTATCCCTAGTTGCAGATATATATGAGCGATTTTTTCTACCATTTGAAGGCATGATGTGAATGTGTATGAGTAATGTGTGAGTTCTGTGTGTGAATAATTTTCTAATCTTTTGAAGGCAGAAGCAGAGTGTGAAGAAGAGTGAGCGAGTGAGCAGATGTTTTTGTACTTAACCGAAACTGTAATCAGGCATTAGCAGATGCTATTTTCTCAGTTCAAAATCTTGCGGATGTAATCCAAATGTTTCTGTAAGACAATGTGTCTTCCTTTGGGCAGTAAGCCTTGTATTTGAGCAATGAGCTCTAGGCAGTGTGCCTGAATGCATGTGTATTCCCCATTCATATTTCTTTTATACTTTTAACAGAGTATAATCTTGTGGACTAGCCTCCACCGTGGTTTTTCCCCTAATAGGGTTTCCACGTAAAAAATCTTGGTGTTATGTGTGTTTCTAATGTGGTGGTGATTTATGCTTTCATGTTTATTTATCAAATATGAGGATAAGGCTAATAAGTTTAATAAGTTTAATTTCTGAGAAAACTGATTCACCCCCCCTCTTAGTTGTCTGCCCTTGTGTTTCCAACACTATGCACATTCAAAACAGTGACAAATCCTTGTTTACACAACTCATTTTCACATGCATTTTCACATAAGTAATTTATAAGGAGGTTTTTTAGTAGGACTCTTAGAAGGAAAACAACATTTCACAACAACACTTGCATTAACTGACACAGCTTATAACCTGTAACAATGCATTTTTTGCTAAATAGGTGCTTAACCATGAGACAAGACTACAAGGAAAGGTAAATTTCACAAATAATCTGATCAATCACTAACAACACACAATAAAACATAAGATGAGAAGGTAAATGTTCAAATTCATTGATTCAAAGTACTCAATTGTCATTACAAGTCCATCTGAGTTACAATACTGCTCCTGTTGAAAAGATAACTCCAAACCCAAGCTATCACTCTGTTGGAAAGTGTTGATGTAATTAAATGTGTTGTACCTTGTCCTAGGTCATAATTACACCTTAGTTAGGTTTACTTAGGGACCACATAGGAGGTAGTTGGAGAATTTCCACTTTTGGTGGACTTGACATGTCACTACTTTATCACTTCCACCTTTTGTGGACACATCATGTGATTATCTCTCCACCTTTTGTGGTGATTATCACATTATCACTTTTCCACTTTAGGTGGAGTGATATCTTTTCATAGTTGTCTCATGTCATAATATTAGGACACTTGTCATAATCTTATGCCCTCCTATGTTCTCACCTTGTCTATATAACCAAGGGGTCTCCTATGTACTTTTGTATAGCATAGTATAGCATAGCATAGCACATTGTATTCTATTTGCATCATTGGTAGAATACAGTTTATTCTTGTCATATTGCTTCTATCTCTCTTATGCTTGTGCTTTCTATTAGGCCTCTAGATCTTGGGTGGCTACCTTTATAGCCAATTCTTACATGGTATCAGAGCTATTGGAGTGCCTTTAGTTAGTCATTGAGAGAGATTATTGGAGGGTTCCATTTTTGGCCTTGTATTGCAGGTGCATTTTGGGAGCTTGTTGCATCAGATCTGAGCTCGCCATTGCATCCAGAGTGTCTGAGATAGTCAAATTTTCCTTTTGTTTTGTCTTAGTTGGACATTGGAGGCCAAATCTACAAAGGGTTGAAAATTGGAGGTGGTTGCCAGATCTAGGAGCTAGCTACCACTTCAGAGCATTTTTAGCCAAAAAGGACATTGCCATTGCGTCCAAAAGGGCCAAAAATCCATAGATCAACTTCCAAATCATCCAAATCAGAGCAAGTTGTCCATCGAGGCAAAAAAAATTGTTGGCCGAGCCGTACGACCCAACCATCATTATCCGGTACAAAATTATTTTTCAAAAAAAAAAATATTTATTTTTTGTGAAATTTATTCTGTAAAAATCATAAAAAAAAATCATTTCACAGTATTTTGCAATTGTAAAATTTTATTAAAAATTAAAAAAAAAAAATTAAGTCTGAGCAGGGTACGCAGAGTACCCTGCCCGCTTACATTTATAGTACCGAAAGGTACTGGGTGCAGCAGGAGCCACCACTCGACAACCCACCATTGGTCTGCGCAGCCACTACAAAACCCCCATGGGCTCATTCAAACCCCAGCAGTGTCCACAACTACCGGCTGGTCAACAATACCGGCAATGACCGATAAAATCTGGGAAGAATATTTTGGCAATTCTCAGCACGAAAAGCACATTCTGACAATAGAAACGCATATTCTGGCAAAGGTGCGCAACGACGCATGCAACTATCAAATAGCCATCAAATTTAATACTATGGTTCGCTGACGTCAGCACTATGTCAGCTACTTTTTGAAAAATCAGACCCCCTCTCCAATTGAGTTTTCAAATTTGCAATCCAACTTTGAACGCTCATATCTTGGTCATTTTGAGGCCTTTTTTGGTGCAATTTTTTTTTATTTGGGCTAATTTTTCATGTACCTCATAGTGGTGCAATTATTTTAAGATTTTGGTGGACATATTTTACAAAATTTTTAGTTTCTTCGAACTGTACCTGTCCAGTCACCATTTTTGCAACTTCCGAGGCTCCCTTCAGGCTCATGCGAACTCCTTTTCAGGTGTCATTTTTTTTAAAGTGTATGATTTTTTTCTAAAATTCACAGTGGTGCTATCACTTTGTAGTGATTGTGATCATAAATTGTACTTTCAACACTTGGTCATTTTTGGCCTATTTTGGCATTTGTAAAGATAAGATCTTAGTTTGGTCTTTTGTATTAATCATTTGAGTCTATTGTAGCCTACTTAAGGCTGTTGTAAAATATTGAAAATTAGAAGCCCACTTTGTGTGGCTTGCAAGGGGCCATTGTACAAGCACTAAGTATAAAGTGCCAAATCATCTTTTTTGGGGGGGGTACTTTGATTGAGTGAATTTGGGGGGGTGTCCTGTGTGATTGTTCCTCTCTCTCTATCTTGTTCTCTTTCATTTTGCTGCTATGGGTTCTCCTAAGTTTCCTTTGTTAACTCCACATAATTATGCTTCTTGGAAAATTGATGCTTGGAGTAAGTTAATGGAAAAAGGATTAACTCATTATATTGATGGAACTGTTGTTGCACCATCTGATCCTAAAGCTTATCCTAATGCTCATATGAATTAGCTCACTAAAAATACTATGGCTCTTGGAACTTTAAGGAAATATGTATCAAAAGATCTAATCTTTCAAATTGAAAAGTGTAAAACAATCAAAGAGGCTTGGGAAAAGTTTGGTCAATTGTATGGCAAAGTTGATGAGATTAGAGGTTATCAGCTTGAAAATGATCTCACAATGCTAGATCCCAAGAATTTTGATACAATACAAGGCTATGTCACTAAGGAAAATGAGCTAAGAGCACAGCTTTAGGATTGTGGCATTGATAAGAAGGATGCACAGTTGGTCTACAATTTGTTGGGAAAGCTTCCATCAGAATATGCAGCATTTGTTTCTAGCTTCCAAACCCATCGCTTGACAGTGGGTAGTTCTTTCACTATGCCTTCATTTGATGCATTCACAAAATTTTTGATGTTAGAGCAAGCAAAGTTGATAAGCATGGGGGTTCTCAAGTCTTCAAAGTCTAAAGCTTTGGTGGCTAATCAAGGGAATCAAGGGACTCAAGGAAGGGTTCCAACAAGAAGCAGAAGCAATCTAAGCCAAAGACACAAAAAGATAAAGCACAATCATCCTCTCCAAAACAAGGGAATTCTTCATCTTCTCCCAAGAAGGGAAATTCAAGCATGAAGGAGAGACCAACTTGTTCATATTGCAAGAAGTTTGGTCATGATGAGCATCATTGCCACACTAAGTAAATTGATGAGTTGACAAACATCATCAATTTTCCATCCACCTACAAGAAGAAGGATTCATCTCCTTCCACTTCCTCACAATCAAAAGGAAAAGGGAAAGCATTTGTGGCTACTTTAGGGTCTTCACAGCAATGGATACTTGACTCAGGTGCCACTCATCATATGGGTTCTTCAAGGGAACAATTTTCTTCTTTGGAGCCATCTAAGGTACCTCACATCTTCATAGGAGATGATACTCAAGTGGAAGTTGAAGGCAAAGGTTTGGTTGCCATGGATAATGGAACATTTGAGAATGTTCTCTATGTTCCTAACTTGAGTGCCAATCTTCTTTCAATCTACCAAATCACTCACTTTGGAGATGGAAAGAAAGTTGAGTTTCTACCAAATTCAGTTGTGGTCAAAGAACTTAAAGATGATGCCTTGGTTGCAGCGGAACAAGCCAATCACAACACATGGATTTACTCATTCTCCCACTTTGTGCCTAAGTCTCCTTCTACAGCCTTTCTTACTCATTCAAATTCAGAAAGTAAGCTATGGCATGAGCGGTTTGGAAATATCAATTGTCGCTATCTTCAGCAGCTTAACTCCAAGGCTATGGTAACGGGACTCCCTCAAATCATTTTTTCTGAAGGTGTATGTTCAGGTTGTTCCATGAGTAAGCATCCAGAAGAGAAGTTTAAAAAAGGGAAGTCTTGGAGAGCTTTGGAAGTTCTTCAATTGGTTCACAATGATGTAACAGGACCATTTCTAGTGCCATCATTTACCAAGGCCTGCTATTTCCTCACCTTCATTGATGACTACTCCCTCTTTGCATGGGTCTATTTTCTTGGTCACAAGAGTGAAGTGTTTGACAAATTTCTGTCCTTCAAGGCTCATGTTGAGAAGCAATCAAGGAAACAAGTCAAGATTCTTCGCACAGACAATGGAAGGGAATATGTGAACAATAGACTTGAGGAATTTTGTGCTCTTGAGGGGATTGATCTTCAACATTCAGTTGCATACACTCCACAAAAGAATGGTGAAGCTGAAAGAAAGAATAGAACCCTTAAGGAGATGGCTAGCTGCATGATTCATGCTCATTCTCTTGGTCCTCAATTTTGGGAAAAAGCTATCAATTGTGCCACTCACAAAAATCGGGTTCCCCATAAGGATTTGAAGGGTATGACTCCTTTTGAGGCTTGGTGTGGTAGAAAACCAGTTGTGAGACACTTCAGAGTTTTTGGTTGTCCAGCTTGGGCATGCATACCTCCAGATATGCACAAGGCATTAGAACCATAGAGTAGGCCTTGCATCTTTGTTGGATATCCTGAAGGTATTAAGGAATATAGACTTTTGGATCTAGAAACACGAGTTATTCATTGAGAGGAGTGTTCGCTTTGAGGAAAGTTCTCCTAGCTTGGCCTCTAATCCTCCTCTTCCTTCCTCTGTAGTGGAAAGTGATGATAGTGACTCAAATGATGATTCTTCCTCAACTCTGACTCATAGGATCACACCTTCTCAGGTTCCACTTGCAGTTGAGGAGCCTTGTCCTTCATCTCCTACTAGACCTCGTTGGGCTCAACAGACTCTTGAGTCAGCAAGTTCTCTTTTTGGGGATCCTTCAGATACTCAAAGGCCTCGGTCACAACATCAGGATGTTCCACATGCTTATATTGCTAGTGCTTCATATCCACAATCCTTTAAGGAGGCTTCAGGCATTCCTAAATGGGATTCAACAATGGAGGAAGAGTATAGTTCCTTGATGAGGAACAACACATGGGATTTAGTTCCACTCCCTAAGGGGAGAAAGATGGTTCGAT
This sequence comes from Sequoia sempervirens, assembly GCA_007258455.2. Taxonomy (NCBI): domain Eukaryota; kingdom Viridiplantae; phylum Streptophyta; class Pinopsida; order Cupressales; family Cupressaceae; genus Sequoia; species Sequoia sempervirens. The sequence continues at coordinate 83,342 of VDFB02354376.1, read as the reverse complement.
GTAAGTGGATCTATTAGACGAAGTATGCAGCGGATGGAAGTGTGGATAAATACAAAGCTCAGCTTGTGGCAAAAGGTTTCTCACAGGTTCCAGGTGTTGACTATACTGAGACCTTTGCACCCGTTGCTAAGATGAACTCCATTTTCTTAACACTTGCTATTGTTGCAGCTCATGGCTGGGTTGTACATAAAATGGATGTGAAGAGTGCATTTCTTCACGGGGATCTTCATGAGGAGATTTACATGGAGCAGCCATAGGGATTCATAAAGGATTCTTCTTTGGTTTGCAGATTGAGGAAGTCTATTAATGGCCTCAAATGGGCCCCTAGGGCTTGGTATGCCAAGATGGATTCCTTTCTTCTCTCAGCAGAGTTCACCAGGTGCCATTTAGATCCGAATGTCTACATTTTACAATAAGACAATTCTCACTTGCTACTTGTGCTCTATGTTGATGACTTGATTATTTCAGGGAGTACCTCATCCATCTTTGGTAGTGTCAAATCTGCTTTGCAGGACAAATTTGCTATGACTAACTTGGGCCTTTTATTTTCTCAAGATTGAGATCATTTAGTCAGCTTCTGGGATCTCTTTCTTAGCCCAAGTATGCTCTTGATCTTCTAGCTCGGTTTCACATGGCTGATTGTAAGCCTGCTCCGACTCCCTTTCTTTTAGGTATCAAGCTTGAGGATAAGTGTTCTACTCCACTTGTTGATGCCACTTTTTATTGTCAGCTTGTTGGGAGTCTCACCTACTTGACTCACACACACCCTGATATCTCCTTTGCAGTTGGCATGGTTTCACGCTTTATGCAGGAACCACATGAGCTTCATTGGAAGGCATCCAAACGCATCTTGCATTACATACAGGGTACACATCATCATGGGATTCACTATGCAACAGGTACAAGACATACCTTGGTGGGATATACAGATTTTGATTGGGCTAGCGATCTTGATGATCGTAAGTCACTTTTGGCTACAACTTTCATCTTGGTTCTAGCCCCATTTGTTGGAAAAGTAAGAAGCAACATGCTATTGCTCTTTCTTTGACTAAGGCTGAGTATCGAGGGGCTGTTAATGCTGCTATTGAGGCTATTTGGCTTGAGAACATTCTCCCTAAGTTTTGCTTCATTATTCCATGTCCTACAGTCATTCATTGTGACAATCAGAGTGTCATTCAAATCTCGAAGAATCCGGTTCACCATTAGCAAACCAAACACATCGAGATTCATATGCACTACATTTGGGAGCTGATACAGGAGTAGGTTATTGATTTGTAGTATTGTCCTACATCAGAACAACTTGCAAATATCTTCACCAAACCCTTCACTGAGAGTATCTATCATCATTTGTGAGCTCTCTTGGGGGTGCAATATGTCTCTTCTAAGGAGGTCACTTGACTTCTTCATTCTCTTTTGGGGGGGGCTTTTTCCTCATTCGAGGTTTTACCCTTCTCATCTTTTTGAGAGCAGTTTTTGTTTTTGTTTCATCTCTCTTTTGGGGGGGAGTTTTTTCCCACGTGGTTTTCTCCTTTTCTCCACTTTATGAGAGATTGCATTGCATTTGTACATGGGTACCTAACATGGCCTTGTAGTCGGGACCTATCTTGCATTGTTTTCTTTTATGTACATTCACCCTAAGTTGCACTTAAGGGGGGGTGTTGGTGTAATTAAATATGTTGTACCTTGTCCTAGGTCATAATTACACCTTAGTTAAGTTTACTTAGGGACCACATAGGAGGTAGTTGGAGAATTTCCACTTTTGGTGGACTTGACATGTCATTACTTTATCACTTCCACCTTTTGTGGACACATCATGTGATTATCTCTCCACCTTTTATGGGTGATCCACCTTTTGTGGTGATTATCACATTATCACTTTTCCACTTTAGGTGGAGTGATAGATTTTCATAGTTGTCTCATGTCATAAGATTACGACACTTGTCATAATCTTATGCCCTCCTATGTTCTCACCTTGGCTATATAACCAAGGGGTCTCCTATGTAATTTTGTATAACATAGTATAGCATAGCATAGCACATTGTATTCTATTTTCATCATTGGTAGAATCCAATTTATTCTTGTCATATTTCTTCTATCTCTCTTATGCTTGTGATTTCTATTAGGCCTCTAGATTTTGGGTGGCTACCTTCATAGCCAAATCTTACAGAAAGAAAGAACTAACTCCAATAACAAATATTGAAGTTACTTAAGCAAAAATCAACCAATCCTCTCACACAAGTTCATCTAGAAAGTTCTGGTCCAATGCAGTAGAAAAGGCCAAAAAGAACCTTCTAGAAACACTCCAAACTGTCCTCCACATGAAGCAAAGTCAAGCCAAGTCTATAGTCACACTAAAAATGTGACAAAAATGCCTCCAAGCAGCTCTTTTCCCTCCAAAATCAGTCAAACACAACATCTCACACATCCCTCATGTCTGCCAGTCATCATGTTTCTCACACATGTATTCAACCCATTTGACCCACACCTTTAGTGCCTTTTGAAAACAGAGACTCAAATTTGCATTCAAAATAATAACTTGATTAAGTGATTCATAATACATCACTTAATAAAACTATTTCACATTTTAAAATAGAATGTAAAAAGTCCCCACCACTTCTTTGAATTACATTTACATTTGCATTAAATAAATATCATAAAAGTGATTTACAAATCACTTAAACAATGCCTGATAATTGATAAGATGCAAGCTAAGTGATATATTCCAAATGCTTGTAAAATCATTCAAGCAAAATTAATTCCTCCAAGGCATTCAACCAATTTTGACTCTCCTCCACTTCTGCATTTCAAGGCCAAAATGACATGACTATGACTTAGTCAACAACCCTCCTGATTTTCAAAGACAAACAAAAGGCCCATAATTCGGCCTATGTGAGCATAAGGGATTCCACACTCCTTGGAAGGCATATCTTAAAGTTTTCAAGGCATTGCATGTTTCATGGCTTGGGGGACTTAGCATATTTCAAAGCAAGGCACATGGTGTTCAATATGAATATAAGGAAAAAAGTACCTAAGTCATAAACCTTACTTCAAACACCACATAACACATTAAAATGTGTTGTAATTTTTAAAATACAAGGTAAAAAATACCTTGGTCGACCACCATAGGGTTTCCAACTCTAAACAAAACACATGGCCACCATGAGGATTTCTTTGAGTGCACAAAAAATGGTGTTTTGGACTGGTTTCTTGGCATATTTCTTGATGAAATCCACAAAAAACATGTAATTGTGTTTTTTTGAGCAAACTCTGTATTTCACATCTTCAAAGGCCATTTTATGAGTTAAATAGTCATGGCTATGTAATATTTTATGATCATTTTTTTGTTTCTTTATCTTCTGTGATGATTCATTCTTCTTTAGTCGTCATTGGTGATTTCTTGAAGCTCGAATGGAATATTTTTGTATAAAAAATGCTTTGCATATTGCAAGAAAATGAGCAAAAAAGCTTAGGTAAGCTTTTTACCAGACCCAAGTCATGATCTTTTCCTTTATTTTAGTTAATGAAATCCCGAATGGAGGCTTTTCCATTGTCAAAATGAAACAAAAACTAGCTTTTCTCTGTATTTGAAGTTGAAATAATCAAACTCTAGATGGGTTTTATGATTTGTGAAGAAAAAAAGAACTTCTGGCCACGACCATGAAGAATGGAATAGGGATTTTTGCACACTTTTTCCACTTTCTATAGAATGCTCTCCATGAAATGTCTCCATCAATTCCTCTGTATTTGCACTTTCCACACAAACCCAAATGGGTTTTTTGACTTTCTGTGAAGGAGAAAGATTTTCTGGCTGTGGCCATGAAAAGAAAACTTGGTTTTCTAAATGGAATTTTCTGTCAAATGCTCTCCATGAAATGTGTTCAATATCTCTGAATTTTTTCAGTTTCTAAACAAATCTAGATGGGTTTTTCTCATTGAGAAGGAAAACTTGACTTTGTACTTTGCATTCAATTTGAAACCCCAAGTGGGTTCTTTGATTTTTTGAAGAAATTCTCCTTTTTAGACCATGGTTGTGAGGAGATAGTTGGGTTTTGAATATTTTTGTCACTCTTTTCTGAAAAAGATAACTCCAATTATTCTCCTTTAATGTCTTTGTAGTTGCACTTTTGACACAAACCCAGATGGGTTTTTTGACTTTCTGTGATTTGAGAAAACAACACTCTTTGTTTACCTCTGGAATTGTAACTTCAAAACCAACCCAAATGGATTCTTTGATTTGTAAACAAAATGGCCCTTATCAGGCCATGACCATGAAAGCTCTTGGGTATTTCCATTTTTCATTTTTCTATGAAAGAGACCCTTCATTCTAGGTTTAGACATTCACCTAGAAAATTAAGTTCATATGCATTGTCTATTACAATTGAGGATGACCTTGTAACTTTGATGGCACTGTCTTTGTTCACTACTCTCCCAGGTTTAAATTTCTTCTTGCACAAATAAGATGCAAGCCCCACTACCAAAATGTCCATACCCACTAATTGCTTTCAAGGCTCGTAACTCATCTTCTTGTTCTTGATAATTTATCTCAATTTGTGATTCAAAATAAGAAAGCTTTTTCAATTGTTTTACAAGAGAATATATATCTCTTTACTTGCTTTCCTCTTCTTTGGAAATGCTTGAATTGCAATTATTATCAACCTCTGAGCTATCCTCCACAAAAAATTCAGTATCAGATGGAACACTTCCTGATGAAGCTACTAACAAACTTTCAGTAACATTGAATTTCTTTGCTTCCCTTGAAAAAGAACAGGACTTCCCTCTCTTTGGTTTCTTGACATTTAATATGCATAGCATGGTTGCAACACAGTTGGCTGTGGCTTAAATGAAACTCATAGATAGTTTTGAAAACAAATATCATCATATGCATTGGATGACTGTGCATGTTCCTTTACTTTGAATTTGCTTCTTCTCAGAACAAAACTCCATTGTTGTTTAAACTGAAACAAGCCTCTGAAATTGTAACTGTTGTTTTGTGTATAGTGAAGCCTTTTGAGAAAAAGATCTTCAATTTTCATCTTAAGCCATTATGTTTGATTCAAAATATAACATGTCTCTCTCTTTAAGAGCACCTATGTATTGAGGAATGCTTTCCATGCCAACAAGCTGCTCTGCATCTGCCATTTACAATAATGTCATTGCTTTGCTGAAGTTTAGAACATAGTTATCCTTGACTGTCATTTGTTTACCAATTTCATTTTTAGTTCAATGCTTTTTTCCATTTTAGAAGCATCCAGCTTATACTCCAACATGGTTGTAGCTATGTATTTCCCATCATGTTTACACATGCTTGGATATGGATTTGTTCACTGGGTTGCTATCATGACAAAGTGTTTGTATTTTACAAATGCAACATTGGAATAATAGTCCCACTTGTAATCCATAGTAGCTTCATATGTTTATGCTTTTGGTAGATTAGCAAGGTTGTCATGAATTTTTCCTTCACTTGTGAATAGTATCATGAAATGTCAACACCATAGATGTAGAGATGACCCCTATTTTGCATTGAAACTCCAAGTTGGCAACAACTTAAGTAGGGATCTTACTGCTTATCATGGAAGTCCTGTAGCATTCTTTGGCACTAAACATTGAAGAATAATGCAAGACATGATAGATTGCATTACTGTGTTACACTCAATGCATCCTTTGTTGGTATCAAATGGCTAAACTCTTTTGTTGATTCTTTCTTAATCATACTTGCCTTGTCTTTAAATGAAAAACATTTAAATTTGTTGAAAGGCAACAACCTATTGACTTTTGAAAAGCAACAAACATTAAAGAATAGTATTAATCTCAGATACAAAACAAAGTGCATGTTCAGTACCTCACCTTCACTATTTGATTCCTTTTGTGCATGGTATCCTGATGTACATGGTTGATCATCTAAATGAAAGCTCCATTTGTGTACTATTTTGCATCTCTTGATTGTTAGCAATGCATTCAAATGTTCAAGTGTTGGCATCATTTGTGAAACACATTTTCTTTACATAGGTCTTTTGATGATCATGCTTACGAGCTACTCCATTGAAAGATATTATTGTTTGAAATGCATTATCTTTTGAACCTTACCATCATGTGGCATGAAATGGATGTTTCATACCTCTTTTGGGTGAATGATCATTGATTTGTTCCATGTGAACAGTGTATAGTTCTTTGATTTCATGGAGACTTGTTGTACCTTAACTTCACTATTCTTTTTCTTTACTTTGCATCTTGCTCCTGTCACACAAATTGTCATTGCTCATTGATTCTTGCTATCCCATATGCTTCTTTGATTGTTGTTGTCCCTCTATGAGATGTAGCATGCATCTTTCCTTTAGGACTACCCCAATCTTCATGTTTTCCCTAACAATTTCTTGTTGCCCCCAAAGGTTTGTTACTTGGTCTTCACAAACATCTAAGTCCTTTTGATCTTGTGCAACAAATAACACCATATCCTCCTGCTTTAATCTTAGTGGGCAGACACATGTCACTTATGTTGGTGACCTGAAAGCTCACCATCCTAGGTGATGTGTGGTTGTCCAATAGGGTTGAAGTGAGATGAATTGGGAAGTATATCTCATGCAACAATGCATGATTATCTTTGTTCCTTCTTGCTGCCCCATATGCCTCATGATGGTTTTAGGCATGACTTGATTTCTCCTTCATTATTTTAATAAATGCATAATTGAACTTGATCCATCTATAATTGAACTTGATGCATCACTGAAATCATTTACTTCCTTTAATAAAATGGATCTTGGATCCACTTAAGAATATTGAAAGACATATCCAACAAAGTACAACTTCCTTTTGACATGATAGCAACATATTGATTGATTCATTGTGAAAAGATGAAGTATGAATTTCCTGACAGCTCACATTATGTGTTGCATCTTTTGAATCTGATAATGAAATTTGATCAATTGGTGTGATTCCATATTGATTTAATGCATCAATAGCATGTTTATCATTGATTTGATCAAGTTTCTCAATTTCCTATCCCTCTTAAAACATCACAGAGCAGCATGCTGAGCTCTACCCTCATGGGAGCCACATTTCACCCCACATGTTGTAATTAGCTGAGTTAAAATAGTAACAAAGACTTGTCCTAAATTTGCACAAGGAACAAACTAGTTAGATAAACAAAGCATATCATAGGTGTGTTTGATTACTCCTTTCTTGTTTTCATGGACACTTATGGTATGCTGCTATTTTAATGCTTGTAGACATCAAGTTACATGCTTATGGATGTTTTGCACATATTTTGATCAGGGACCTTTCATTACTCTAACAACATTGTTTTATCCAATGCAGGAAACCTAGGAGCAGCGAGGAGGGTATCAAACGGAAGCAGAGCAGTGGGAAGGATCGAGATGATGTGAGGCCAAGCCAATGGGATTCGTCACTCCACCAACAGGTCCCTTTTCATTTTATATGCAATTTCTTTTATGTTATCTATATGTGTTTAATCTCTTCTTTATAAGCATTAGAATAACTATCCCCTTGGTTTGTGATGAACATTATATGCTCATGATTATCAATAAAGACTACATTTGCAATACATGTTGGTTCTCTCTCTTATTTGTATGTAATTGCAAAACTAAAATAAATGCAATCTATTTTGACAATCTCCTTTGTGCATATTAATGAACATAGTAGAACATGATGTATCTTTTAATGTTTAAATGAAAACACAAAAGAATAAACACTAAGTTACCTGATTTCAACTGAAAGCTAAAAATCAGGTAACACTGCCATAAGCACAACCCTTAAAAAATTGAACACAATCCCCACACTTAAACTTTTGAGATTTTTGTAACCTCCAACACATTGATAAGACATGGGGGTGAAGGGGAAAACTTAAGAAAATATGAACAAATGGAGACCCATGCAAAGCTTTCTCAAGTCAATTATATGTGATGGGGAGAAGGGGGCCTAAGTGCACAAAGGAGTTGGGAATCAAGAAAACTTGGCACAATTAGATTGAGTCCCAACATGTAACCATGGAATATTAATGAGCAATATTTTCTAAGCAACATGGTGAAAACATAACCACTCACTATCATTTAGAAACATTCCATCTAGTCTTGGATAAATATCGATTTTAAAGGGTGTTGACTCTTTAATTTAGATTCTTAATATTTGGACTTGATTTTGGTGCTACGAAAGGCCATGTGAAAGGGTTAAAATCACATGACTACACATTGTACAAGGTTTTGATCTCTAAATTATAACTTGTGTATCAAAAATCAACTTTTGCAAGAGTACATGGGTTTCCATGGATTTGTTACCATTTGAAGGTGTTAGGAACTTGTTGTACTTGATAAAATGGTTCCTATTTTTTCTATTAGGCATTGTAAATTTCTTGTTTGTGATTGGATATTAGTGGAATGAGGAGAATGAGCTCTCTTCTAGAATTTTCTTCCCTTTTAAGTGTTTCTCCATGTGTATCTTGCAAGCTAATTCCTTTTGATGGCATCTATTATATTTTTTTGATTTATTTCTCATTTTACATGATCACTTATAATATTAAACAATTTAATTGAACTCAGTAAAAAAATCAAACATGTTTTAGTTTGTAGTATGTTTAACTAGGGTTGACATATTGAAGAATCTATAATCGATGATTTCTTGGAGACTATCTCCAACATCTTATGGATCATTCAAATCTAATTACTATTTGGTAACCCATTATCTTCTTAATGTCTTATACAATATTCTCACTAAATATTTTACTCTTCCCTTATTATTTAATCCCTACAACTATTCGACTATTTTATTAAGCATCACTATATTTTGAGAGTATCACTATGATTTAGGAGGGGGTAAAATTGGCTAGATCTTCTAGGAAGAGAAGCATGTTTATCAAGTTACGTTCATCCTTATTATTACCTCAAACTTTCATCCTTTTTGTTCTCAAAGATTTAGGTTTTAAATTTTTTCTATCAAATGTCCATAGCCTTTTTTATGGTCTTCTATTATCATGACTATTATTGGTCAAAAATACGTATTCACTAGGATCTTTCATTCTATTCACCATTATCTCATTCCCTTTCATTATATGTGTTAGTGGCTATAGTATTTGGAAAATTGATAGAAACCTTGTTTAATTAAGAGACCATATTTGTGAGAGTATCATCGTGGTTTGGGAGGAAGTGGAATTATCTAGATCTTATAAGAAGAGAAATGAGTTTATCAAGTTGGATTTTGAAAAGTCTCACGATTGCATTAAATGACATTTAATTCTTTTCATTCTCAAAACTTTAGGTTTTGGTAACATTTTCTATGAAATGTCTAAACCCTATTTTCATAGGCTTCTATTTTTTATTTTAATTTTAATGAATGGTCACAATAATGAATGTATTGAGATTTTTCATTTAATTTGTCTTGGCTTCCTTCATTTAATTTCTCTATGTGTGTTAGTGGCTAAGGTGTTTGTACATCTTTAGGAATATAGATCCAAGCAAGGGCTTATAAAGGGATTTATATCCATGAAAAAATCTCAAGTGGTCAATGACCATTTTATTTATGGTTACTTCTTTACTCTAGTCGAGGATAAATCAAGTCATTTCTTAAGAGGATTGGGAATAATTTTGGCATTAGTATTTTTCAATGATCATAGTCTTTGGTGGTACTATTGGTTTTAATTTTGTTATTCCTGATAAAAATATTGAGAATTAAATCCCTTTATTTTTATAAAAGGAATTAAATGGTGAGATATATTGTCTCTTCTAGAGAGTAGACCCGTTCATTACAAGTGCAAGGGTACTTCAAGCCTATTCCTTCTCATTTTCCCTCTATCCTTTAAATTATATTATGTGCTTGATGGTATGCTTCATAAACTCAACTTACATCCAATTCTTTCATAATATAAACATTAATAGTGGAATTTTGATACAAACTACAATATTACATACCTAGGATTCTTTATAGAATTTTGAATCTATTTTCCCTAGGTCTTCAAAAGTTGAATAGTTGAAGGTATTTAAAATTTTCACTTACAATTTATTTTCCTCCCCCCAACCATGCTTTGGAGTTGATGATTAAACCAAAATTTACTCCATTTTTGTGATGTTTGGATCATCAAGGTCTTCCCATTAGAGAAAGAATCCATCAATCAGGATTTGTCAATTGTAAATTTCTAGCTTTATGATAGCTCTAGGAAAACATATTTAATCTTTTCTAGACTCTTGCTTGTGCTTATGGATCCTAGATTTGGATTTGTCACATTTTTTCTCCTTTTCATCCTAAGACTTTTATTTTTAGATTGCTTTGTTTGGAGCTTTTCTATATGGTTGAAATATATTGTTTCCATTTAGCATTTCTTCAAAGCTTCTATCTTGTTTTACTAGTGGAAGTTGAAAGATTTAGTTTTTTAAAGTAATGAATCATCTTTTAGAAATTTGAGACTAATGAGAAAGTGTAACTTCACATTTCAACTTTTTTTAATGTTCGATCAAAAGTAGAGAAGGTTGTGCCAGAGTTTCAACAACTATTGGATCTTATAAACCATTGAGATGGTATATCTTGCACCATGAGTCATGTCTTGTCCAACTATCTTCTTGTCATTCTCTGCTAACATCACCTCAATAATGATAAGAGTTATTCACATAATCATTTATGCTATATAGAATTATCTACTCCATTTCCTCAATAAAGAGGGTGGACACCTAGAGCCCCTTATAAAAAAAACCATCTATTGTTGTTTTTCATTATGATTGGACCTTTCTAGTGCATGAGGTGTCTAATTCATCTTAACCCATATAACCTACTAAGTGGAATGTTCTGATTTCGTTAGTCTCTATTAATGCCACCACTTAAAGATGAGTGGTTGCTTTAAATCCAACTTTTTAGTGCCTAAGGTGCCTAATTCTTCTTAACTCATATGACCTACTATAGTATCTATTAATGCCACACTTAAGATGAGTGGGTGCTTTGAATCCTCCCTTCAAACACTCGAATGGGTGCTTTGAAAGATGAGCTACCACCTCCATCTAATGTGAAGGCTTGTACTTGTTGTCTACTCTACTCTCTTTAAACATATGGGCCTTGGACATTTGCCTCTATTTGATAAGGTGCGATTACTTATAACCTATTTTTATTATAAAACCATTTAAGTACAGTCTCAATTTTTTGTTAATCTATCTTTCAGTGCCTTGTGGAAGAAAAATTAAAGTTGTTCAACTTTCAAAATGGGAAAAGACCAACCTCACATGTAATAGCTCGTAGTTTGTAATGGACAATATTCATAAATGTGAGAGCTTTTGCAGACCATTGATTGAGCAGAGAAGAGTAAAGAATAGAAGGTAAAGCTTTGAAGTTCTCGTAAATCACATGCAATATCACTGCGGCATTTCACGTAAATTTAGAGTGAGGGCAAGTGCATTAAATTTTTATGGAGTCTTGCTGTGAAATGCCATGCAAACACGCAGAACTTGTCTGGTCACGGAATAGTCTTGGCTGTTGGGTACACATGAATGTGTTTCAAGGCTTCTCGATTTACACACCCAAACAAAGCACTCACAAAGGAAATATTTTGTCTAATATTAGAAAGAAAAGGATGGGGTGGTTGGAAGTACACAAAATATGAGGATTAACTGACAAGAATGGAGAACTAGAACTGAGTTATCTGACGATTATTCTTATTAGTTGTTATCTTTTTACTTCTTTTATGAATTTAGTGTTTCTTGCAAACCACCTTTTATTTGCATCTATTTTTCTATTCATTTCTATTCAGAGGGTTGGAGGATTCATTTGTTTGAACTGTTGAAAGCTTGCAGTACACTAATTACAAAGCATACAGAAAGTTTATTTTCATTGTGATTCACAGAGCATTCAATTTGGAAACTTAGCAGAGGCTTGTCTGGACTGGTGCTACAAGATTATCTTAGTTTGCTTCCTTTAATTTGTTTTCTTATGGTTTGGAAGGAAATGGGAGGGCAAATGACCAGAGAATGGGGAAGAAAGTAGTGGGGAATGTGGATATGGAAACAAAAGAATATTGTGCTCCTTGTTTTATTTAGTCATTCATAGATTTTGTAAGTAATTTGGATGTGGATTTTTCTATTAACTGTTAGTTTTTATAATACAACTCATTTTATTGTTATATTTATTGATATCTATGTTACAACGGTAAGCTATTTGACATGTAAATGGTATTGTAGACACTTAAAATTGATCATTTTTGTTTGGTCAATATATCCTTATTTTGATTAATTTTTACCACCTATGTTATTAAATAAATAATATTCATATTTCATCTATTTTTTGTGTCACGTCCTAAGATAATTAATTTACCTATCCTAGAACATAGTATCACATTCATCCATCAAATTGAATAAATACCCTTGTTTATTTAATTTAATTTCCAAATCCTCTCTTTTTTAATAATTTAATTCATATTTTCCTCTCACCTCATGTCACATCCTCAAACTTTTTTTATTAACCCTTAATCTTCACCTAATTCACTCCCTAATCATGTGCACACACTTAATCCTTGATTAAGTGGGCTAACCTACTCCAAATCCCCACACAACCTTCCCCCTCGCACTCAACCTTAAATGCTCTCCCTTTTTGAGAAAAACCCTTGTACTTAGGGGCATGGGTCCTTTTCCTCAAAATCATAAAAAACAATTTTTAATTGCTTTCTTGTCCTCTTTGAATGAGGGGACAAGAGTTGCCTTTATGAGGCACCTTAAACAAGGTACCTCATAGTACCCTTATCCTCTCACCTCATCTCATTGTGCCACTTGGCACAATCTCATGATTTGAGAGATCACCTCTCATCTCAACCCTTGATCACATGATCTAATCCTAGCCCTTCATCCACTCTTCACTCCTATCATATTTATCCATGACTTAGCCATGTTATCATATCTCACTCATTTTCACTTGGAGCATTTTTATGCTACCGAAATTGTTAGTGAACACAAATCCAATCAACTATCATGGGCACATCTACACAAAAGGGAGTCCATTATAGTTTAATTCCGTTAAACTATATGCTTGTTTGACTTCTTTTTCCTAATCTTGAGTGTTTTGCTTGTTATCTGTGTTGTTTGATATTATTATAATTTTATTCACATTGACACAAATTTCATGCACACATTTATGGCACGCCCAATGGGATCCACATCATGGATCAACTATTCAAAATTTGGGTTTTTTGGAGTTTTTCACGTTTGCAGGTTCCAAAAAGGAAAATACACTACTATTTGGGCGAATGTGTTATGTAGATGGGTGAATGTGACTTTACAAAGGAGAATCTATAATGTTATTTAATTGATAGTTGTGTTGCAAGTTAAAGGGTGAATCCAATCACACTTGGGAAAATTCTCTCATAGTTGTGTGAATCTTCTTATACTTGGACAAATCTGCTCATAGTTGGGCGAATCCACAACCCAGATTTCACCATTCACAAAAAGGTGAATCCACTCTACAAACAAGAAAATTTGATCATACTTGGGTAATTGTGTTGACTAAATACCTTGACACAAACTTGGACAAATATGATCATTCAAGGATGAAGTCAATCTATGTTTGGGTGAATGCAGAGATCTAGTCCTTGGGTGAATTTGGTCATAGTCAGGAAAATCCGCTCTGTGCATCAGTGATTGCATAAGGTATAAACAATTTGTTTCAAGTGTTTTTTTTTACATTTCTCTTCATCTTTTAGCTTACCACAAAAGCTATCTAAGGGCTTCGCCCCTAAATCCCTATAAGCAGGGGGTCACTTTCATCCCCCCACACCCCCTATCATTGGGGTGGGTGTCCCAAACTCCTCTAGGCTAACAACTATTTTCTTTTGATTAGTTGGGAATCTAATCACTTTCTTGTGCAACTTGAAATTATTTTACAAAGACAAAAATCAAACAACTACTAACACATCTTCTTACAACACAGTCAAATACCTCTTTTTATCACTAATCTAGGAATATTATTTTTTAAAGGGTTAATTAACCATTTCTATTGTGTTTGGGATTCTTCATTGGCATATTCTCTCCCATTGCACCATTCAATGAGCTTAGAAATCGTAAACCATGAAGTAATCTAATTCTTGTTGTGTTAGGCCAGGAGTGATAGCTTTCATGTATGCTCTCTCCTTGCACTTCATCTGATCTTGGAGATCAAAAACATCTAGCATATCCTTCCCTTTAAGAGGCCTTCTTGGGGATTTCATGCCCCCAAGGGATGACCTGAACCACTTGAACCAAAAAGGTATATAAAAAGGGAGAACAAAACTTATACCCCAATCTAGTCACATCATGTTTAGTGAAGCTTTGATACTAGGGTAATATCGAGCTAAGAGTGCAGGGTTGGTCCAAATGGTTTAGCTAATGTTCTCAACCCATGCTTGTGATGGGCTATTATTTATGGATGTGCCTCACATACCCTCTTGGTATTTGAAGGACTCACTAGGTTGCTTGTATTAGCCTAGCTTAATACCATTCAGTCATTAGTCAGTGTGGTGTAGGGGATTTGTATCATACCCCAAATTTACTCATGGTGTGCCTTTATGTTTTGTGATAGATGCTACTAAGGCATTACCATTTGTTCGCCATCAATAAGAGGTCCTTTACCCTTGTGGGTTGTGATCCCTAACTATCCAACCATCAGTAGATAGTATTAATGGTTACATTATGAGCCTACATTGATTATCATGCCTACTTGATTAATTTAATCTTGTGATTTTTGGCATGTCTACTTGTGCTTACCGGTTCATATCTTTAGTTGGTCTTGTCATCGTCCATCTTATGTCTTTGTGATTGCAGTCTTTCATCCTTTTTTCATCTCTAGTCTAGTCATAGCCCTCCTTGGGTGAATCTTCTAAGCACTTGGGTGAGTCTGCTCTTTGTTGGGCGAATCTGCCTAGGTAGTCAAATTTCTAGTCTAGTCAGAGCCCTCCTTGGGTGAATTCACTTAACACTTGGGTGACTTTGATCTTTTTTGTGTGAATCTTCTTTTTTCTTGGGTGAATCTACCTAGGTAGTCAAATTTCCAGTCCACTCAAAGTCCACCTTGGGTGAATCTACTCTTTGTCGGGTGAATCTACTTGGGTCATTCATCGGTCCAATCCCAGTCATCCTTAAGCAAATCCACTCTACTTTTGGGTGAATCCATTTAAGGTGAATTAGTGACCTTCATGGGTGAATCCGCTCTATTTCGAGAAAATATTTTTTCTATACAAAATATAGAGATAAAATCCTCCCTACCGTAGATAGCCAATGTCCTCTTGAGTCGAAAACCATAATCAAATAATTTTTCCACTTCATATCAACCTCAAAAAAATCACTTTTGTCTCATCAACCACCATCAACTTATCCAAAACATCATCCCCTTGGAACATGGATTTAATTAAACATACCTAATTGAAATCTAGGCCATCTAGCATCACATATCCAATATTAAACACTTAATCGAGATCCCAAATCCTAAATTAAGAATCTATCATAACACTATCTTTGGAAATTATCCTATCCCAAGTTAATAATTCCTCATTCAAACTATTTCACCTTGAGCCAGAGGTATGGTTTACATCGATATCTTCTCTTTCTTGAGAACTTAGCCTATCTCAAGTAATAAATCTATCCAATCAAACTTTGACATAGGATCTTAATTATAGTTGAGAGGATATTATGAATCATCCATCCCAACAATCACCCCATTAGTTTAACTACATCCTTGAACTTAGGAAACCCTCCCACCATATTTTCAATATTATCCTATTCTGAGCCTAATCCAAATCCCAATTTGAGCTTCAATAGATCCATATACAAGATCTTCTAATTTTGAAATACAACTTAAGATCCCTTCTTCCATGTTCTTCTATTTGATTCCATTTACCTTCTAATCACCTCTTCCCATCTCTTTCATCCATGCCCATCCAATCCAATATCATGAATCCTTTATCATCCTTCAACATGACCAAAAATAGTAATCAAGGGAAATTCCAATTAAATTAAGGGTGATGATGAAATTCTTGTTGACCAAGACAAGTACAAAATAGATCCCCTTTATATTTCATCATTTATTTTAATATTTCCCCAAGCATACATCACTCATCCATGTCTTTCAACCAATAAATAGATAACACAAGCTAGCCCGTCACACCTCCACACATATCCATTCATCATCCCTATGCTACCTTTGACAAGGGAACTCCATTTTATCCTCCATCCATATCTTCCTCCTATTTTCCAATCACATATTACCCTCATCTAATATCCATACCTCCATATTCTCCTCTAGTCATATCCTAACCTCCATATTTGAACAACCACACCATCACTTTCTCCCCTAATCCAAATCTATCATCCAATTCCTCCTATTTTAATCCACCATCCAATTCCTCCTATCTAAATCCACCATCCAATTCCTCCTATCTTCATCCACCATCCAATTCCTCCTATTTTAACCCACCATCAATTTCTCTTATCATCCAATTCCTCCTATCTTATTCCACCATCCAATTTATCCTATCTTAATCCACCATCAAATTTATCCTATCTCAAACCACCTTCTAGTCAATCATACCTTAATTTCCCATATAATCCCAATCCTACAATCTATAATCCTAATCCTCCAATCTATAATACCAATCCTTCATCTAATCCTAATTTTCCATCTAATCCTAATCCTCCATATAAATGTAAGCCCTTCATATTCACTCTAGAATTCCTCCAAGAATTGTTAGCAAATAATCCATCACAAAATCAACTTCCAAAATTTGTGGAGTCATTTCACCCCACTCAACCATCTAAGGTCGCCATTTATGAGACCCTTCTTCATCCCACACCTATCATTCCTATTCCAACTCCTAACATCATCCAACCCATTGAATCCATCCAATCCCAATCCCCATCTCCTACTCCTAGTATTATCCAACCACATCCCATGAACCTCATCACACCTCCATCCCTCCATCCACCCCATTTTAAGATTTTATCCAACACTCCTCCTCCATCCAACCATCCCCATCAAATGAACTATGTCAATCTATTGAATCAAAGAATCATAACTTAGATTCCCCTATATATCAAGACCAAGCATCACCATCCACTCCATTCAATTTTTTTGATGTCCATGATAATCCTATGTTTGATGATGATATCTATGATAATACAATATTTGATCATGATTTTATTTTTTTATGAGGACATCCAAGATGATCCCCTTCCACTTCAAGATCAAAGCACACATTCCACCCCATCTCTCAATCCCCTCCATCTCAAGAGAAAATTACCTCCTCCACTCCATCCAATCTTCCCCTTATAAATCAATATCCTACTATACCATCTAATCCATCTCATGATCCTTTATCACATCCTACCCAAACTATCCCAACACCACCTTCATATCCCCCTGGACCTCTTACTTTCACCCATGGTGGTTCTCTTGTAGCAGAAGAACAAATCATACTCACGACCCATCTTCCTCCACATAATAATAGACTCACATCATGCTTCCAAACTCAAGAGCATCCTACTATAAATTTAATTCTCAAGATCATGAACTACCAAGGAAAAGGCTTAGGCCTTCATGAGAAAGGTATATTTGAGCCAATCCATATCAAATTAAATCCACAAGAACAAGGCCTTGGCTACATATCTCAAGGCTCACAATTCAATAATTTTGGTACAACCTTTGTACAACCTAAGTGATCCTCTTCCAAAAGAACAATAGGTGCTTCCCATCACTCCACCAAAATATTTGTTTCCATCCCTCCTTCATCATACACACCTAAAAACATTATCGCTATCTCTCCTTCATCCTCCAAATCTATTTTGGGTCCTTATGTCCCACAATCCACTACCACACATCTTCCATCCACTAAGTCCATTTTAGGCCCTTTTATCCTAAAATATCATCTTCCATCTCATCTTGCTCATCCCCTCATTGACCAATCACCTATCCCTATCACCCATCATAAAAATCCCACTCTCATAATCCACAATCAAGATCAACAAAGACACACCTACATGAACTTCATCCAACATCCTCCATCTATGCACCATCTCTCAAATCCTACCTCTATCACTTCATTTATATTCTCTCCACATCATCCATCACCTCGCATCCATACTATCTCTACTGAAAGAAATTTGGATCGCAAACTAAAAAATCATGCAATCACACATCCACATGGATCTAGAGATCACCATGTCCCCTCAAAAAGACATGATGAAGAAAATAAAAATCCAATCTAAAATCCCAATCAATCCCAAAGGCCACAAAGGCCCACCAAAGAAAAAATCAAAACCATGTGGATCCCAAAAAAAAAGAAATAATGCATCCACAAGAACAATCCACAATGGAATCCAAATTTTCTAATCCAAAAGCTAAGCATCTTCATCTTCCATCTCCTAAATCCATTTTGGGTCCCTATGTCCCAAAATTCACTATCCCAACTCCTTCATCATCCCCACATTCTCCATCCATTCATCCTCCTATCATTCCACATCCATGACAATATGTGCCAATGTGGTCTTGATAACATCCTCCCATCCTAATTTCCTCCCATCATTCCATGAATACATTTTACAACATCTCATCCATTATCATGCATATCTCCCTCATCAATTACCTCTCATCCATGGCTTTGCATAATCCATCCACCCTAATAAGGTCATAACATCCAATAGTTATTTCAGCATGGGCTCCTATTACCTCAATATGGAACTAGATTCTTGAGTCCTTCTTCCATATCCTTATCACCTATCTTCCAAATCCAATTACCCAAATTACTATCCTCATCCATCTCCATCCACACCCTTATTAAAAAATCCAAAAAATTCAAAAAAGCAAAAAAAAAAAGAGAAAAATTTGTCCAATGGCGAAAACCTAAAAAACAGGTGCCTTAGGTAAGCACCATGATGAAAACCTAATAAACAAGCATCATGTGTAGATCCCCCTCCATTTTCTCCACATTTGGAGGCAAATCCATTCTATGCATCCCCATCTTTCATCTCCTCCATCCAACCTACCTTATCCATCTTACCCATTATCCTATCCACTATAATTGCTCCATCCTACTTGGGATATGGATAAAAGCATGGGCAACTATTTATACATGCTTTGGACATATCTTGGCATATATTCCCCTATTACTTTCCATATCATTACCCTCCTATCCTTTCATCCTTCCTCCACTCCACTTCATATAATCCTTCATATTTCTTTCCCATCCATCATCCTATCATACATTCATCTCTCTTATTCCTCCATCATCCTATCTCTCATCCCATCATGAGCATCTTATTGCCTTACATTTATGACATATCTAGAGTAGACCCATATCTTATTCCTTTCTGACATAGTCCTTGGAAATCACATCCATTATTTTCATCCACCAAATGAATTCTACTCATCCCCTATCCATCAATCGATCCTCCTTCATCTTGTCATCTTTCCATCTCCCTATTCCTTCATCTTATCATCCTTCCATCTTCCAAATCCTTATCTCCCTATCCATTATCCATGAAATCCATATTACCATCTCATCCTCCCATCCCATTATCCCTTTTCATTAATGTTTAGGTATAGGCTACCCCCATTCAATCTAATGACATATACCCTACTATCCTCACTACTGCCTCTTTTATATCCACCTAATCAACTATTACATCCCATTGACCCCATCCTATTATCATTTGGATAACTATCCCATTCTCAATCTTCATGAAATCAAAATCCTATTGTAAAAATTGTAGATCCTATTGATCGAGACTTATTCCTCTTGTTAATTGAGTATGGAGCATAGTGTTATTGCATCCATTCTCATTTATGGTCATCCTTGTACATGCTTGTCACTAGGTCGCATCCTTGTGTTTATTGTGTCACCAAGAATCCCCTATCAAGTTGGTACTTCAACAAAATACATTAGCCCATGTGGGTTTCAAGTATCTTTATCATCTCTTGTCATGAGAATCCTAGGTCTTACCTATCCATCCTTGGTCTTTATAAGATTTATCGTTCCTTATATCAGACCACATCTACCCCATCCATCATCCTTATGGAAAAAGGTACTTGAGATACTTTGTTCTTTCATTGGTACTTTTGGAATCTTTGTTTATCTTAATTTTTAGCTTCCTACTTTACCTACTCAAGGTCTCCATGATCCACCATATCATGGTGTGCTTTGACTAGTAAAAATAGGGGCAAGACTTGGCTTTTTATTTGTTGTGTTTTCTTGGGTTCCTCATGTTTTTCCCACCAAGATCCTTTGTGATCTTGTGAACTATGGTAGGGAATTCCTTCTTTTTTTATTTTCTAGCATCATGCCCACCAAAGCTCCTTATAACTTTGTGAGATGTTGGACTAACCTTCTTGTTTGTTGAGTCAATCCTATGCATGCAATACAAATTCATCTTGGTTCCTCATACCCTGGTGCATAGTATTCAATGCTATATCAAATTAAGTGCTCACTGCATGGTAGTTCTAATACAGTTCTAGAAATACCTCCATCCCTTTATCCTACATATTTCTAATCCATTCATCCTCCATCTCTATCCCTAATCTACCTATCTTATCCATTTTCCTCACCCCTCTTAATCCTATATTTTGTGTGCACATGAATCCTCATCTATCTTTTTGTCTATCCTCTCATTCTTATCTTGAAATAATCATTTACATATCCTCCATCATAGTTACTTCCTAACCATTTCATTATCCCTTCACTCCATTTAGGCTAATATAGATTTTTAGTCTAAGAATATTTTCTTCCATCCTAATAATTTAATTATCCCTTCAATCCTTTTAGGCTAATATAGATTTGTTAGTCTAAGCATATTTTCATCCATCCTAATTATTTCCTAATCATTTCATTATCCCTTCACTCATTTTAAGATAATATAGTTTTGTTAGTCTAAGTATCTTTTCCTCCATCATAACCATCAATTTCATCAATCCCATTGCTCCTAGCAATCCCAAATCACAATAAAATCCTAATCCATGTAATCTAGTCATGTAATCTAGCACAAATCATCCAATCAAATCTTTGGTCTTGTTCCTCACCTTACTACAAGCCTTGATCCCAATCCAACCATCATCATCGAGATGTATTCCTTCCTAATCCTTATGTTGTTTAAGGATATATCGTTCCCACACCAACAACACTCCCATCATCATCATCGGGATGCATCCTTCCCAATCCTTTTTTTGTTTCGAGATATATCATTCTCACATCAGCAATACTCCAATCATCATCATAATGATGTATCCTTCCCAATCCTTGTGTTCTTTTGGGATATATCATTCCCACATCAACAACACTCCAATAATTATCATCGAGATGATTATAGGGGAGACGACGAAGGGGATTGTTCTTTCTAAGGAGGGTACTGCCTAGGCTACGATGGCATAGGGTATCACCGATGATGAAATATTTAGAGGCTTGTCAGATAAAGGCTTTTTGTTGGTTGGATGACAAGTTTTGGGAAAGGATTTGGTCATGTAGGTAGTTGTAAATGTCTTTATACTATGGGGAATTAGGATCAACAATTTCACACAAGTTCAGACTCGAGGATATTGAAAGCAGGGACCAAAATTTGTTCCACCAAGAACTCATATTGAGATGCATTATTAGATATGTCCAAGAGAGATCCTATGGTAGCCATTACATTTTCTCCTTTTTTTCTAAATTCTTGGAATCTTCTCAAAGACAATGACATCACAGTACTGCTTGAAACTGTCAACCATCCCTTTGTACGACACAATATTTTCATCTTTTGTGTCATAATCATCATTAACTTATTAGACAACTAACTAAGAATCATTGTAGACATGAAGGTTATTTATTTTCTATTTGATAGTCATTCAGAGTCCTATAAATAATGCTTCATATTCAACCATGTTATTGGTACACAAGAATACTATCCTGTATGACTTAGGTATTATATCCCCTTGCGGTGTGATAAAAAGGATTCCAACCCTAGAACCATGGTGTGTATAAGACTCATCAAATTATAGCTTCCATGTAGTAGGAGTCTCTAATATGAAAATTTATTGATTGGGAAATTCAAATACCAAGGGATGATGTGTTGTGGTAGGAGCATATGTAATTTGATTGGCTATCACTTGTCCTTTTATGGATTTTCAATCAATATTTTCGATGTTAAACTCACTCAACATCATTACCCATTTTTCCAATCTACCTGTGAGAGCTTCTTTATTGAGTAGATATTTTAAAGGGTCTATCTTTGCTATGAGATTTATCTGATGATTTATCATTTAGTGTCTAATATTTTGTGCGGAAAAGATGACTACAAGACATGCACATTTGAAAGGACTGTAATTTTTATATCCCACAAGTGTGTGACTGATGTAGCTATGGCTCTTTCCTTTTCATCTTCATCATTTTGTGCCAAAAGGGATCCCAATGTTGATGATGTGGCTGATATGTATAGCAATAGTGGTTTGTGGTTAATGGTAGGCATCAAGATTGTCGATGATAATAGGTAATCCTTGATTTTTTGAAATGCTTCTTGACATTGATCAGTCCAAATGAATGACACACCTTTGCAAAGTAAATGTTGAAATGGATGAAACTTATTGGCCAATTGAGCAACAAACCTTTAGATTGATTTTAATTTTCCTTGGAGACTGTGCAACTAAGCTAGATTTTTTGGTAGAGGCATATCTATGATGGCTTTTACTTTTGTTGGGTCAACCTCGATACCTCTATGGGACATGATATATCTAAGGAGTTTCTCAAAAGTCACCCTAAAGACACTTTTTTGGATTTAGTCTTGATGAGCTTAGATAATAGCTAGTTTTCTTTAGTCTTGATGAGGTACACTGCAATAATCATCATCAAGATGACAATAGGGGAGAAGATGAAGGAGGTTGTTATTTCTAATAACAACTATTCGATTAATATTCAATTCTTTTATGGCACTGGATTGTTCCCTATGCTTGAGGATAATAATTTCAATAATATCATGGAGATATTGATTTATTTTTCTTTAGGAGAAAAAAATTAGCTCATAAATTTGTTTTGATGAGCTAGTTGGAAGAGCCACTAGATTGGTTTTCAAAGTTCTCTTGGCAATGGGGGGTCCAAAAAATAAAGTGAGATACTTGGGGATTAATTTCTCTGTAAGCCCTCGTTGAAGGCCATGTGGGATTGGTGTTCTCAAAAAATGAGAAGAAACTAAAAAGATGGAACAATAACTTCATGTCTCTTGCTAGAAGGATTCAAGTTTTCCAAAATATTCTCTCATCTTATTCAATAGACTATGTTCAAGTGTTTATTTTTCTTCTAGTTATCAAATTATTAATGTGCAAAAATTGATTAGAGAGTTTCTCTAGTTTGATGTGAAAGGAAATCATAAAATCCATGTTTTGAAATGAGACTTGTGTTGTTTAGATAAAAGAAGAGGTGGAATTGGGATAAAGGATTTGAAGATCCATGGTGTGGCCTCAAATACTAAATGGATCTTGAAACCACTAGAAGGAAATGATCCTTGGAAAGTGTTGATTAGGAGAAATAATCAGGAAGCAATTCCTAATAAATCTAGACTATGGAAAAATATGCATTCTCGTGATTTATTATTTGGGAACTTCTATGTTAATCCTTTAGGTTATCTTATGTTTTCCAATATATGGAGGGCCTAGGAGTCTTTCAAGAACCACATTGTGGGAAGAGAAGCCTTCAACAAGGAAAATAATGATCTCTTTAGCTTTAAGTTCGAATCTTTATGGTGGAGCTTGTAGCATAGTAATAAGTTACCTATTGCAAATTGCTTCAAGGTTGCTCAACTAAAAAGTGTAGTAAAGGTGTTTCTACTTTCAAAGATATTCTTAATAACATTTGTTTGATGTCTTGGAAACAAATGAGCATTGAATTTAGAATATTTGACTCCAATAAAGATCACATTTCATTCTTGAAAAATTCTTCCCGAATGTGCAATTTCTAGTTAAATTGAAGTTTAATACTGAATGCATTGATAATTTCAAATAGAAATATGGCACCCCTTGGCACCCCTTCAATAAGATGAACTCACAAATTTTGTATGTTGTTGACAAATTCTCAAGAGGTGTTAAATCATGTTAACCATGTTTGGAATTTGAATCTTGATCATAAAGAGTAGTCTACCTCCCTTAAATATTGCTAGTATAAGAAGCTTGACCCTAAAAAGTGTTTTTTTAGATGGATTTTACTACTTTAAAAGCTTGTTGTTGGTACCCCCATTCTATTAAATGCTTTGTGTGTATTTGTATTAAGGATTTTGAGCATATTTTTTAATTGTAGTTAAGTTAAATATATTTGGTCTATTTCCATGGGCAATATTGTGGGATGGGATATTAGGGATAATGTGTCTTGGCATGAAATTATGTGTGGGAATGTAAAACTTTTAAATGTTAGTTTGAATGTTTTTTGGACTTCTCTTTCTAATGAGATTTTTTGGTTTGTTTGGAAAAGGAAAAATAAAGAATTATACTAGGAAAATAGAAGGTACCTTATGGAGTCTTTTGGTACAATCACTCTTTTTAAAATTGTTGAATAGGTTACAATGACTCTAGAGATCCCCGTTGATAGTTTCATGAAGATCTTGGATGAAGGTTCTACCTCTATCTATAGATTTGATATTCGGTTTGTTGAATTATGGCCACATGATCTAAGAAAGGTTGATGAAAAGTTCTATAAAGAATATATTGACTTTCAAAATCAATATTATAAATAGTACCAATATGAGTTAAAAACAAGGATGCATCAATAAGAGACTTGGAGGTGACTTATTAGAAATTTGATGACAGTGGAAGCTCGGAAAGAGTCTCTCCTCCTTTAAGTACCTTCAAGAAGATGGACTCTTAAAAAGTAAGAAAAAATAAGGAAAGTAATAGGAAGGAGATTATGAAAATGATGCATCGCCAAATCAATATCCTAAAAAAGATTAAGTACTCTGTTAGTTTAACAATATTTTTTTTAGAGTGGGTAGAACAATGGTTGTATCTTCTTAGCTCTTGTTTAAGATGGTTTTGTTATTTTGAAATCACTAGTGTTTATTCACGTCATCAATTGTAATATTTTTTGTTGGTACTATTTTTGGCCTAGTGGAGGTTGATGTGACCTTGTTGTCACATCTATAATGTGACCTGGATTTTTATTAGTAATCGACTATCAATTTTTTTTTTAAAAAGTTCCAAAAAATGAAATAAATAAGCAAGGGTACTTAGTTTAAAAGCTAATGCAAATATTATATCGAATATGGTTGTAAATGATTCGATAGTATGCAAGAAGATTAGGAAAAATGAGGCAAGTACCTTGGGATTTCTAAACTCATTGTTTATCACTATGAGTTAATTCCACAACTATGAAATTGATCACATACTTATAGAGTTGACATATGCAAGTGTAATATGATATCTATAAACCTATCATTTTTTTCCTTCAACCTCTTTTGGATGCCTAAACTCATTATTGCATAAAAACTTGGTTGTGTGCTAGGAATATGTTTTGTTCAAGGTCAAACCTTTAAGGATACCAAGTCAACAAATTTCATAAAAGATCAAAGATACCAATCAAACATAAAATAGATTCCCTACATGATGTTGCAAGCATAAATGTAGTAACACATGCTCTAATCTAATGCTAGAATTATTAGCTTTAAGATTCCCTCATGAATTCTAGGTGTGTAAAAATGAACTCTTAGGGATATCCTTTTAAATACAACTCCAAGAGTCACAAATGAAATGTTTGGCATAATTTTAGTTACTACAAAATGTTCAAATGTGAAAGGTAAGGTCAACACCCAAAATCTAAATTTGACTTTTGAAAGTTTAGGACATTGTTTCTAGAGATCAATGGTTTTGAGGATTAGAATCACTCTTTTGGAATGAATGTAGATGAGCACAAATAAAACTCTAGTTATGTATCAACTATCATTCAAAATTATGTCATTAATACACTTATCATTACATAGAAGATATCGTAACCAAATTGAATAGAAAAGAATAATAAATACAATCCGAACACTTTAAACAATTAAACATTCTATTTACCCATTTAATTTTTGTTTAAACACATGATCCACAATTTATTAAATACACTAATACAATTAAATTAAATGAATTATGTAACAAACAACATTAAAATATAACAGGCGTATTAAGAATAATAATACCAATATAACACATAAATACCCAAAATCTAAAAACAAAAAATCAAATCAAATAAATCTATTTGCATTCCTAAACATAAGAGCTAACCAAACTCTCAAATTTAAAATATTAAATTATTTCACCTTAATATGAAGAAACTCATAACTTTTCATTGAACTTTGTAGTCAAGAGCAACAGCTTCTAAAACTGTGAATTTAGAAGATGGTAAGAAATAGTTGCAGAGGCTATTAAAGGCCTTCCTCATGAATCATTTCATTGGATGAAAGCAGTTATAAATGAAATGTAAGGAGGTCTGACAGAAGTGTTATTTTTTCATGTATACTATTTGAGTCTAGAATGTTACTACATTTATAATGGTGGGCTCTTCTGTTACAGTGAAGCATTAATCAAGGAAGCAAAGAGACCACTGTGATTTAACAGTCACAGAGAGTACGTCTATTGAGTAATTATAGTTTCCATGTGCATGACAGAAATCTTTACAGGCACTTGAACTCCAATAGTAGGGTAGTCAGATAAAAGGAAGAGCACCAATTTCTAAGTCTGTTGATAGGAACTTCTAAGGCAGATTGTGAAAGTTGCAGAAGAAAATAATAACCCATAATGGCATATCATTCTAAACAGTATGATGTGCAAGATCTGCCATTGGTTTTGCAGCACCATGCAAATATCTAAAACTGCTCTGAAAGTCATGAACCATAATTCTTCTATTAATGAATTGAGATAGTTTGCACTTGTGCTTTGTAGCAGCGGAAAATCTTTAGGGAGGACAATATTTTAGAGTATATATTACATATTTAGATATTATTGTATATGATTTTTTATTTGAAGTTCTTCTTTTAAAAATAAAAATCAAGTCTTTAATTTTATTATTTAAAAAAGAAAAATTAATATGTACAATATTGTAAAGAAATAACATGATTTACATAAAAAAAAAAAATTATGTTTTTTTCTTTAGACTGCAGGTCTAAACGGTGGGGAGACTAGACCTCGTGACCTCTTGCTTGCAACAAGATGCTTTAGTCAATCAAGCTAGGCCCACCGCCCCAATTAAATAAATGTGATTAATATATATGATTAATTTAAATTAATTTCTTAGGATAGATAACTAAAATAAATGTGTAAAAATTAAATATAAGAGTTAGTTGTATTTAGTTTTGAAATTGATAGTGGAAGGAAGAATGATGCAAATGTAATATTAAATTGATTTGTTAGTTTCTATAAAATGATATTCGTTGTTTGACAATTGCCTCAAAATGTCTATAATCTCAAAAAAAACCTGTAGCTTATATTCAAGTGTTGTGAGTTCAATTTCAATTGACACAAAATTGATCTAATACATGAAATTGACCTATGATCAAATTATCAAAATGTACACATGAAATCTTGTTGTCATTTGTCCTTGATAATTGAATTTTTCCTAGTTGTGTCTAGGGATACTATTTAAGAGTTTGTTGATTTAATAGTTGAATAGATTATCTTGGTTCAAACACTTTGATAGGTCAAATTAACTATGACGAGATATTGAAGAAAACATATGAAGACACGTAAATAGCCTATATGTAGATGTGGATCTAATTCTTTTATGGCTCTTTTAGAAATTGAAATGTGCTCTAGTTTTCTATCTTTGATGTCACATGTGAATTAATTACACATAGAATATTTTGAAATACAATAACATAACAATATGTCATGCAAAAGTGTGTCAAGTTGACCCATAACAAATTCAATCTTGTGCCACTTGGAAATGAACCTCAAGGATAAGTTGGTTTTCAAGGCATAAACTAAATATCTAGATACACATGTGAATAAGGATGTAATAATGGTGAAAAAATAGAAAATATAAGAGAATTAGTGTAACTAGGAGTAAATAAAGATGGAGCATAAGGATTGGGCCATTAACAAAACTTAACATAGAGTATGCAACTTGTTGATTTGTTGTTACATTAAGGCATTTTTAGCAAATAAAGCACCAAACTAAATGAGAAATGGCATGGGTATGTAAATTTCACTTTGTTTCCATTTCAAAGTGCATGTGAATCTAACATGAGTATGCATTTCAAAATATATGGGCATTCTCTAATAGCATGGAAATTAAATATCTAAACACTAACATGTGTGTCTTATCTTTGAAATAAGACACAATAATTCTTCTTGAATTCTCCCGATATGATTGCTTCATTGAAACCTAGAAAATAGATAAAAGTATGCAAGAGAAGCCTCTATCATGTTACTAAAATAAGAACAAACTACAAGTTGTTGTGACTATCTTTTAGAAAAAAGAGAAGGGATAGAAAATTATTCAATATAAAGTGATGTGAAATACTTTATGAGCTACAAATATGTGACATGGATTCATGTAATGTGGTCATGTGATAAAAACTTCATATTATGTGGCAATGAGATAAGGCATTGCACAATGCATGTAATATGATCAACACTCTATGTGATACATAGTATTATGATCAATGTCCAATCAATTTAGAAATATAACGGATCTATTTTAGATGCAATTCTAAATGTAAGATGAATCTCCTAGAGTATGTTAATGTAATAGATCTTCATATGTTGTGAATTTTTAATGTGACCAAACTCCATCTAGATATGATGATGAGTCTCTATCTAACACATGTCACTATCTAAAATCTTAAACATGAAAAGTGTTACAAACAATATATGTCCCCTTCTATTGGTTGTATAAACAAGATGCAAGGAATTAGAGGAGAGGAACAATAATTTATATGATAAGAAAAAATAATAAGATATAATCATATAAGATGCAAGAATATAGAGTAAGTAAAAATGTATCATCATACAACCAACATGTA
Organism: Sequoia sempervirens; assembly: GCA_007258455.2. Classification (NCBI taxonomy): domain Eukaryota; kingdom Viridiplantae; phylum Streptophyta; class Pinopsida; order Cupressales; family Cupressaceae; genus Sequoia; species Sequoia sempervirens. Next base: position 54,399 of record VDFB02354376.1, on the reverse strand, counting down.
GAATCATAAATTGTTAATAAGCATCTAGGCCTAATATTGCCTCTAATATCTAGGAAAATAATGAATGAATGATGATTTTAAAACTAAGGGAGGTTTGTATGAGTGGTTGGTCGTGCCATTTAGGCTAACCAATGCACCTAGTATGTTTATGAGATTGATGAATGAGGTATTGAAAGAGTTCTTGGACAGATTTGTAATAGTTTATCTTGATGATATTTTAATCTTTAGTAAGATTCTAGAGGAACATTTGATGCATGTTAGACTTGTTTTTGAGAAGCTTAGAGATGAAAAGTTGTTGATTAACCTCAAAAATCACAACTTTGTGAAGAGGGAATTGATATATTTGGTCTTTGTTGTATCAGGAGAAGGCATCAAGATGGACTCCAAAAAGGTGAAAGCTATTTTAGAATGGCCAACACCTAGAAGTGTAACAGAGGTGAGATCATTTCATGGATTAGAAAGTATTAATAGAAATTTTATTAAAGGATTCAATAGCATATGTGCCCCATTAATTGAGACTATGAGAGGTGATAAGAAGGATTTCATATGGACTACAAGGGCAGAAAATAATTTTGATGTGTTGAAGGAAAAAGTGGCAAAGCAACCTATTCTAGCACTTCCAGTTTTCAACAAGGTATTCCAAGTTGACTGTGATGCAAGTGGTAATGCTATTGGGGTTGTTTTAAGCCAAGAAGGTAAACCCATTGCTTACTTTAGTGAGAAGTTAAAAGATGCTAATAAAAATTATTTAGTTTATGATCAAGAGTTTTATGCTATTGTTTAAGAACTTAAGAAATGGGGACACTATCTCTTACCTAAGGAGTTTGTTCTATTTACTGATCATCAAGCACTCCAATATTTGAATAGTTAAGGGAATTTGGGTCAAAGGAATATGAAATGGGTAGAGTTCTTACAAAGTTATACATTTGTTTTGAAACATAGAAGCAGGAAGTCTAACAGGGTTGCAAATTCTTTGAGTAGGAGACAAAATTTGTTGATTGAAATGCAAGTTGAAGTTGGTGGTTTTTATGAACTCAAGGAGTTGTATGAAGAGGATCCAAATTTTGGAGAAGCATGGAAGTCTTGTAAAGAGAATATTACAAAAAATATAAGTAATTGGTTGGATTATTTAATCTAAGAGGGTATGTTATTTATAGGTAATAAGTTGTGCAATCCTAGAAGTTCAATGAGGTTGAATTTGGTTAAAGAAAAATATGGTGGAGGACTTGCAGGACATTTCAGTTTTGATAAGACTATAGCACTTGTTGAAGAGAGTTACTATTGGCCTCAATTGCAGCAAGATGTGAGGAAATATGTACAAGGTTGCAGGATATGTCAAGTGGCGAAAGGTGTTAGTCAAAATACTGGGTTATACCAGTCATTGCTTGTACCTATGAAACCATAAGAGGAGATTAGTATGGATTTTATTCTTGGTTTTCCGATGACACAAAGGGGTCATGATTCTATATTTGTAGTGGTAGATAGATTTTTCAAGATGGTTCACTTTATTCCATGTAACAAAACTAATGATGTGGTACATGTTGAATTATTTTTTAGGGAAGTGGTGCGCTTGCATGGTCTATTGAAGAGCATTGTTTCAGATAGAGACACAAAGTTTGTGGGATACTTAATGGCATTGATGCAACTTAAACTCTTCACTATTATAATGTATTATAAGCATTTATTCTTATGATGCAATGAGGTTCGTGATCCTAAACATGAAGCATACCTCATCATAAAAGAAAATATTAGTACATACATCCACCTTGCACACCAAACTTCAATCTACCAAGCTAAGGTACAAACCCAAATAAGTATGATTACCCTCAAATTAGAAGCCTTCATATCATTCATAATGCAATGAGAACTTGATGATACTATAAAAAGCCTAAGATATTAAGCTCATCATGAAGGAATTAAATGCTCTTGATAAGGTGATCACACAAAATCTCCATCAAGACACACCAAGAATCAATCCCATTCTCATTTATTCAAAGCCATCACAATAGAGACAAGTCAATCAATAAACCAAAATCACTCCATAGTACAAATTAGGATAAATAATTGTCTAAACCATGCCATAAATATGTATATTACATATATATGTATACATATATATATGTATATGTATATATATATGTATATGTATATATATATATATGTATATGTATATATATATGTGTGTGTGTATATATATGTATATGTATATATATATATATATGTGTGTGTGTGTGTATATGTGTGTGTATATATATATATATGTGTGTGTGTGTGTGTATATATATATGAATTATATAATGGCATATAATCAAATAATCACTTAACGCTAGTTGATAATATCTCTCAAGCAATTGTCGCCTCCCTTCATTTGTCTAAGGGAAAGAACTAGAATTACGACCTGCTCTGACAAGCATTAAGAATCAAATTTAACTACAAATGAATATGATTCAAATTTGTGCTAATAGACATGGGATAAAATAACAAATAAAATATTAATTTTACTAATCTAGCTCATACCTCTATCAAAGGCATCAATATAATAAGACTATTGCAACAATAACCTCCTCCACTGTGCTACAAATACCAAGAGGAGTCTAATCTGATGTCATTAACTAAAAATAAAACAAAGTTGTTAATTACTAAAATCTACCTAACATTATTTTACAAGCATAATGATTAAAAATATTTAATCTTACCTCAATGAAATATGTATGGCCACTTTGATTGATAGGTCCTAATGTTGAAGGCCCAACATCCACCTGTACAACATCCAATTTGAAGTTTAAGATAACCATTAATATAAGGTTAAAATATTTACATGTATTATATTTTAATATGCATTTACTAATTACATACATATGGACTCGACGTCATTGTGTAATTAGGAGCTAAAGGGTCATCAAATGTAGGGTGAATACTATAACCCTTAAATTTTGTTACAATCAATTTAGAAATTTAAAGTTAAAATGTTAAATTTTAAAATGAAATATAGTTATATTAAATTTAATTTAACATTGTTCAAATTTACCTATCTAACAATACCAAATGTCTCATCTAGCATTTTATCTATGAACACCATTTGATCCAATATGGACATGCCCTGCTAAGGTCCACGTGCATACTAATCATCCTCATACTCATAATCAAAAAGGGACCTACAATTTTGACTTATGCAAGGTGAACATCAAGACCTAAAAGCCTTGCCCTCATCACCCTATGTTAAAATCCTAGTGTGTTGTAAAAGGGTCTAAGTGAGTGAGTTGATGGACTACAAGGTCTCGACCTCAACACTCTCCTTCACAATAGAAAAGACTGTGACACGCTCAATGTTTAGCCTGGCAAGAGTATTTGTGCCTAGCATTGGCCATGATTTTCCCCCTCTTTATCTGTAATGTCCCCTTTTGAGAAAACCCTAATTCTCGCCCTAAAAATACAAGCTAATGTAGTTAGGGTTACAACTTATCAATTAAATACTTTAAGCTGGATAATTCTTGATTTAGGTCCTCAATCTGCTGACACAAACCTGCCCACATGTTGATAATTGTATTATTTTTATGCCAGAATTATAAATATTTTTCTACAAATATTGATGATTTAATACTTAGAAATTATTCTTTCTTATTATTTATTCGATATGCCTATATTATTTTGTTCTTCTTTCCTCTAATTTCTACCCAAAAAATATTTATCCTATCCTTGCTTAACTAAATGCCCCTATGTCTCCTTTTAAGTCTGCCCATAGATCTTTTAAATCTGCTCTTATTTACTTTCTCTTCTTTATATACTTATACCTCCTAAATCTCCCTCCCCCATGTCCTTGATTATTATTTCAAACTCACGTCTTATATCCTCTTACCTAAATATGAAAAGTGACATCTCTTTAAAAAGAGGCAACCTTTTGATCTAAGTCACCACCTTTTATAAAGAAATCGCTTAATTCATGATCACCCTTATGAAATAGAATCATTGTCTTAAACAATCAACGCTTCTGCCTATATCGCTGCCTTGAATAGTCCTCCAATGTTACCTCTAATCGCTGCCATTTTAGAACCATATAAATCATGGTAATTGCTACTCTTATAAATTGTTGCCTTTCTTTTGATCGCTACTTCTCTTAAACAATATAAATCGTTGCCTTTGTGTTATGTGTTTGTGTATTTAATATACTACATATTGGTTTTTATATTAGCTATTATTATATTGTGGTAATAATATCAGATTGTTTATATTCATATATATGTTTATATTTATTTATTTATTATAGATTATAATCATAATAATATTTAAATTGTTGGCATTTATATTTAAATATTTGTAATGTTGTATTTGATGGTTATAATTAAAATATTATCTTTGATAATCATAATTATAATAATATTAAATTCCTAATATGCATTTTATTTATTTTATTCATTTATTTGCATTTCAATGTGTTACAATTTCGGGGACATGATAGTCCTACCCGCCCAAGATTGCTTGCCCTCAAGTAATCATAATCTAAGATGTGTGATTTTAAGATGTTCCTTGTGGTGATGATATTAGCTTTGATAGGAGTTGGAAGTTCTAACCTAAGTGATGGTTATTTTGGTTATGAGGATAATGTATTGACTAATATTCTTAAGGGCTACTACTTATCCATAACCCTCAAAACCCAATAGTTGGAGTTTGTGAATCAGTATAACTTAAAACCACTAGAATCGAAAATTAAAGCAGACAACCAGGTACCTCAACCAAGCAGGCAAGTAGCTCAAGTAAGCAAGCAACTAGCTCAAGAACACATGCAAGTAGCTCAAGCATGTAAACAAGTAGCTCAAGTAAGCAATCAACTAGCTCAAGCACACAGGAAAGTAGCTCAAGCAAGAAAACAAGTAGCTCAAGCAAACAATCAACTGGCTCAAGTAGACAAGCAAGTAGCTCAAGCATGCAAGCAACCATCTCAAGCTAGTAGGCAACTAGCTCAAGTAGACAAGCAGGTATCTCAAGCATGCAAGAAACCATATCAATTAGACAAGTAGGTAGCTCAAGCACGCAAGCAACTAGCTCAAGCAAGTAGGAAACTAATTCAAGCAAGTAGGCAACCAGCTCAAGCATGCAACCAAGTAGCTCAAGCATGCAACCAAGTAGCTCAAGCACACAACCAAGTAGCTCAACCAACCAGCTTAAGCAACTTGATATAGACAAAAAAATTAACATTTTCATATTTTTTAAGCATAAAGTAGTCATAAACACAATGGTTAACTAACACATCACACTGGCTGACACACACATGTCCATAATGCATTATACTATCCTTGGAGGGTTCAACCATAAGAGAATGTGGGACACATGGCCTGATCAGGAGCCTAGGATCCATCATGCCAACCCTAATTATGATTTGGCCCTTTGGGTCTACTTGTCTGCCCCCTTATTATAGAACGCATCGGTCTTCTCTTATAGGGCACATTGGTTCTCCATTATAGAACACATAGGTTCTCCATTATAGGATGTTATGTCCTCCATTATAGAACACAAATGTTCTCCATTATAGGATACAATGTCCTCCATTATAGAACACAAAGGTTCTCCATTATGGGACACAATGTCCTCCATTATAGGACACAAAGGTTCTCCATTATAGGATGTAATGTCCTCCATTATAGAACACAAAGTTTCTCCATTATAGGACACAATGTGTTACAATTTTGGGGACATGACATTATCCTATGCAAATCCCCCACCTTTAACCTAGAACTCTCATATGTCGAAGTAATTTGGGACATCATTGAGGAAAAAATCGCAATAGAGTTTCCTCAAAAAGTACTATAAGACCTCATTGTTGTTGCATGAAGGAAGGTCAAAAACCATCCATCACCTATCCCAAAAATGATTCTTTATCCCTTGGTGTTGGCACTACTAGATAAGGAACCTCCTACAACTATTGTGTAGGAGTGCAAATTAGTTTGTGGGTTAGTGAACAATGCACACAAGTTGGATTTCAATCTTTTTGTTTTACTTGTTCATAGGATAACTTATTGACATAAATTCTCTTGATTTTTCCCTCCTATTTGACCAGGTGTTAATTTGGCCACTCATATAATTTATGTGAAAAAGGATAGATTCTGGTGAAGTGGCGAGGGTAGATCGATAAGAGGTTGTTCCACTTGTATTTCTCAACTTTTCAATTAATGTTCCAAGTTATTTCTTGTTGTTTTCTATTTTCCCTAGGATGTTTTATTGCACCTCGAGAAGATGTTGAGCCATTTTCAAAGGGGTTTGTTGTGGTTGTTCTTGACCAAGGTTTTTGTGAACTAGTTGGGGATTTTCAATTACTATAAATTAAACAAAATTCAATCAAAATAATTTCTATCTAACTATTTGATTGAATTTTTACACTAAAAAACCAACAAAACTTACCACCTTGACCTTGTGGATATCATGGAAACATTTTGATGGTGATTTGGTGGAATTCACAATGCATGCATACTTATGGTTGCTCATTTTTTGATGTTTGGAAGGTGAAAGGTAGAGTTCAAATGAGCTCGACCTCTTTGTTATTTTATTTTTATGTCAAATAAAATACACTCGTGTTATGTCTTGTATGGGAACAAAATGTGGCATGTCCACTTTTTGGTCCCCCATCTTTCTACATTTACCTTGAAGTTGAACAATATTTAGCAATCATTTCAATATAACATCATGAATGACACATAGTAGGGTGGGGCATTTTATTCCTATATAACTTAATCCTTGGAGAGCCATCCTAAATCTCATCCTTATTTCCACTGGGAGCCAAAGTTCCTCAAATCATTTCATCCATTCAACACCTTCACTCATGATGCTAGAATAGGTTTTTCTTTGTTATTGCATAATTCTAATCTATGCAACAAATCCAAATTCAACGCTCCTCTAACCAAGTAGCCTAACACACATCTAAATGCATCCATAGGTTTTGTTCCCAACCTTGTTCCAGGCCTTATTTATCTTCAAATATATTATTACATTATTATCAAGATATACCATTCCCAATCCCTACATTATTCTTGGGATGTATCATTCCTAAATAAAAAATGCTATCATCATCATCAATTGATCTTCAAATTTTAGCTTGATGGAATGTAAAATATTACTTATTATTTGCAAGATTTCTAGTGTGTCTTCTTGTTTTTCTTTCTTTTTTATGTCATTCATTAGGGAATTTCATGGCAATCATGTTATGATGATCTTACATACCATGGTGTGTCATGTCATTTCCCTACTTAGATGTTTTCTCATACAATACATAGAACCTATGTCATCAATGTCTTCCATATCACAATGCATCCTTTTATGTGCTATAATAAGTCAGGTTGCTCATACATTTGAAATTTTGTACAAGCTTCACAACATTCATCACATCATCCATTCTCACTTTCATTTCTTCTAAACTAACTATTCATAGATATCATTCATTATATAAAATCTTTTGATTTTAGCATTCATTATATCTTAATGTATTTTTTATTTTTTTGAGCTTTCATCCATCTCTTTCATCCCCACATTCCCTTTTAAGGGGGTATCTCTCTAACCATAATGTCACTTATGACATCCACTTGTGTTCATTCTTTCACTTCTACTTTCTATGCAAAACCACTACTTTCTTTTATTTGCAACACCCTTTCAAAGAGGGAAAAACACAAACATATATATTTCACCACCTTAATGTTGGACTAATCGCCAGTGTCTCCCTTTGGATACGAGACATGGACTAACCGCCTCCCATGGATCTACTTATCTTTGGCATTTGTATCGAGCGTTAACAAGTGTATCTTTTGGCACAATGACAAATGTGTTCCAACAAATGGTATTAGAGTTGGGTCACAAGTTCAAATCCACTAAGGTGGCATTGAGGGGGGGATTGTTGGACTAATCGCTAGTGTCTCCCTTTAGATTCGGGACATGGACTAACCTCCTCTGGTGGATCCGCTTATCTCTGGCTTTTGTATTAGGTGTTAATAGGTCGATCTTTTGGTACAACGGCAAACGTGTTCCAACACTTAATTCTATTATAATTTCATCTCATCCCAATAATCTTATTATTATCCCATCAACTAACTATATTATTGACTTATCAACTTCATCATGTTAATTCATCTTGTCGATTAATTGATTTCATTATATAATTTAATTATTAGCATTCCCCTTTCATCACCCCATATCTAATTATTTGATTAATTATTGTTAATTAATTAATTATCTCCTAACTAATACATGTGCATATATCTAATTAAAATGAATAAATAATCATAATGCTCCTCATCCTCACTTTCACTCATCAATCAAAGTCAATTAACTAATGATTTAATCCCACATTTCACTCATGTCAATTTAGTTAGTTCCACTTTCCACTCATCAATTAAATTAGTTAGCTAATTATTTAATCAAATCAACTCTCAATAGTTAGTTGACTAAATAATCAAGCTAATTTAATAATCAATCAAACTAGTTAACTAATCAACTAATTGAGTTAACTAGGCAAGCAAACTAGTAAACTCTAAATCGGATCTTTTATCCTCCAAATTGATTAAATAAATCTTGATAATTCATATTTTTACCTAAGTATCTATAAATTCACAATTCCTTTTAGGAATTGAGAGAGCTCTCTAAAAAAATCTTTGATCCATTTTTGAGTATTTAAATAAAATTGTTGTCATGTAGGTACCTAAAACTGACTAATACATTTTCATCTTATCATTTCAACATTATCTTTATCATTTATTCTATCTATATTTTAATTATTTAATTAAGCTAACATTTTCCTCTTTTCATCCATAATAATTAAATATTTTTTAATTATTTAATTATCTTAATATTTTTATCATATCTATATTAATTAAATAATTTTTAATTAATTAATTAATTCACCTCTTATCATTTTCCTTTCAACATTAATTAAAATTAAATTCAATTTATCTTTGGTACTTTATAATTAAATAAATTTCAAGAAATATTTAATTAGCTAACACTCCTTTTTTAAATAAATTAAATATTTTCCTCTATAATTAAATAATTTTATTAAATTAGCTAAGACTCATCTTTTAAATAAATAAAAAATAATTTATTTAAATTAAATATTTTCTTCTAAAATAAATAAATTAATAATTATTCATTTCTTCGAGTATCATTTTATTTAATCCTTGGAATCTTTCCCTCCATCAAATTCAAATTTTAGGTCTTACCCTATCTTGAATTTTTCTATCCATTGATCTTGCAAATCAATCTCCACCATTGGTCAGATGTCAAGAGAAGCATATAAATAAGAAGCCTTCATTTCATTCAAACCCCCTAGCACTTTTATTATCAAAAATCTCCCTAGCACTTATATTATAAAAAATCTCTCTAACACTCTTATCACTATCAAGTATTCAAGTGTTCAAACATTATCAAGCATTATCAAACATTTGAACATTATCAAGTATTATCAAGCATTTTCAAGCAATATCAAACATTTATCATTATCATTTATCAAATATAAGTATCATTTATCAATTTGAACATTTACAATTATCATTGCATCATATCATATTATTTTTTCATAGTTTATTACTTTGAAGAGCAACCAACAATGGAGCAAACCAAGATCTTAGCTATGATGACTTTGCTCATTATCTAAATTATGTATTCTAAACCAAACCAAGATCTTGAACTTCAATGTGTGATTTGTGAGTGTGAATTTTGTATTGTTGATATCTATAATTCATATTTTCATCATTCAAAATGATATCAAAGAGCTTGCACAATTGTTGAGCATTCACAAATCCATCAAAAAGAATGAGCAAATCCACTTCGTGCTTAATATGAGTTTTGTGTATATTTAGAATAAAAAATTTAAATATTATTTTTTAAATTCTAGTTTTATTCTAAATGCATGCATACACATATTAAAAATGCATGGGTAATATATCATAAATATGGTCAATGCAAGACATTTAATCTTCGCTTGCTATAAAAGATCATAAGAGTTTGGTAGTAGATCAGGAGCTCAAAAGATCAAGGAGCATCATATATTACATATCAACTTCGAAGACATTGTTTAGAGAAGTCACATATTGCTTATCCTAATATTTCATTGAGATTCAATTGAGATTCAAGACTTAACCTTGAATCAATAAAATCATTATTCCACTTATATCCTAAACATCTGTATCATGTTGTGTGAATCTCATTTGAGTGTGTTGATTACACGGGTAGATGCTTCTTAATTGAACCATTTGTCCAATCAAATAAATGCATTCCTTCATATAACATTAAATGAGATAACATTCATTCATAAAACAGTGATAACAAAGTGCAAGAACAATTTATTCATCCACTGAATTCACATTATATTCACATTTTACCCTACATAGTAATGGTAAATAGTAATTACACAATTGGGGTGTAACAACTTGTGACATCCACTTGTACCCATTCTTTCACTTCTTTTTTCTATGCAAAAACCACTGCTTCTTTTAGATGCAACACCCTTTCACAGGGGGAAAAACATAGACATCTATATTTCACCATCTTAATTCTATTATAATCATCTTATTGCCATCCCATCAACTAATCATTTTGTTGACTTATCAACTTCATCATGTTAATTCATCTTGTCGATTAATTGATTACATTATATAAATTAATTATTGCCATTCCCCCTTATCATCCCATATCTCATTATTTGATTAATTATTATTTATCAATTAATTATCTCCTAACTAATCCATGCACATATATCAAAATAAAATGACTAAATAATTATAATGATCCTCACCCTCATTTCACTCATCAACCATAGTCAATTAACTAATGAGTTAATCCCAAATCTCTCATGTCAAGTCAATTAGTTCCACTTTCCACTCGTCAATTAAGTTAGTTAGCTTAATGATTAATCAAATTAACTCTCAATCAATTAGTTGACTAAACAATCAATTTAATTTAATAATCAATCAAACTAGTTAACTAATCTATTGATTGAGTTAATAGGCAATCAAACTAGTAAACTCTAAATCAAATATTTTATCCTCCAATTGATTAAATCAATCTTGATCATTCATATTTTTACCTAAAAATCTATAAATTCATAGTTCCTTCCAAGAATTGAGAGAGCACTCTAAAAAATCATTGATCCATTCCTGAGTATTTGAATAAAATCATTGCCATGATATCAAAGAGCTTGTACAGTTGTTGAGCATGCACAAATCCATCAAAGAGCATGAGCAAATCCACTTCTTGCTTAATATATCATACTTATGGTCAATGCAAGACATTTAATCCTTGCTTTCTATAAAAGATCACTCATTTCACAAGTCAATTTTTGTAGAGCTAGAAGGAGCTATCATTAAAGAGCATAAGAGTTTGGTAGTAGATCAAGGAGCATCATATATTGCATATGAACTTTGAAGACATTGTTTAGAGAAGTCACATATTGTTTATTCTAATATTTCATTGAGATTCAAGACTTAACCATGAATCAATAAAATCATTATTCCACTTATATCCTAAACATCTGTATTATATTGTGTGAATCTTGTTTGAGATTATTGTGTTGGTTACACAAGTAGATGCTTCTTAATTAAAGCATTTGCCCATGATAACATTATTATAGGAAAAATCTTGAATCATGCATAAAACATGTTTAAAAAATAAAAAATAAAAATTATAACTAGAAATAAGTTTTCCAAGCCCTAAAAAATAGGATTACAAATCTCATATCTTTATTCCCTTTCTCCAAATTTTCTCACTTATCCTCTAATCCCAATACTAATTATCATATTATCTTCAAATATATATTTAAAACTTGACCTTACTTTAACTATAAGATATGACTTTTCTTCCCACCTATTTCTAATAAATATAATATATTATTAACTTTACACAAAATAATTTAAATGTTTACACCTTAAAAAACAAAAATACTTACTGTCCTACAAAAGTAAACCTCCACTTCTCCTTAAAAACAACTCACATTCCTATCAATAAACTTTTTCAGTCTATTTTTCCAATATAATAAGTCAGTCAAACTTCTATCTTGCACTTGAAGACTCTTCAAAGTCAATTAGTTTAAAGTGGAGGATTTAAAAATAAAAATAATAGCTTGCTTACCCATTCCCACATAAGACTATATTATGTTATCAATAACACTTCTTTAACTGTACTCTCCTGCACTGCTTCTGTTAATGGATGTTTGCACGTCTCAGACTCTCCATTTGCAGCATTTATTGGTAGTCCCCCATAAAAATATAACTCAACTGTATTCAATTTTAAACAACTGAATCCCTGTAACACAAGGAGAAAAAAGTTTATAGACATAATTATAACTTAAAAGTTAAGAGGAAAAGTCTGAGTATAATGAATGTGAAGGAGAAGATTGATTGTACAAAACCACGTGCACTACCCACAAGACTCAAAGCACCGAAAAATAAGTAAACCCTTTTAACCTAAAATAAATGAATTCACATAAAAGTAAATATGCAGCTGCTAAAATAAATTCTAACAGCTAGTAAAGACAGGGTAGACAACAAGTGATACAATGACTCTCACTATAATATTTTTAATTAATGATGATTCTGTGGATTCACCTGCCTAGTTTGCAGCCAATGCTATGGGGATGCGGTGCAGGTTGACAATTTAAATACCTTGTTTGAAGATTCAAGACTCGACAAAATTGCAAACTTCATCATCAAAATTCACTCTCGAAGGGCTGATCTCGAACGGCACCTCCATTGTGTCTAGGGCTGTGCTGTGTGTTGTTCCGGTGCTGATCTTGGGTCCCATAGGCTTCTTTGGCCTCGTGGACGTCATTAAAATATTTCATTTCATTTTTCATTTCATGCTTATGAAAAGTTTTTAATGAATGGGTCTTTATTATTATTATTATTATATTAGTTTAGAAAAGAGGTGTATTGTATTAATTTATTGAAAATAAGGGTTGAATGAGATTATATTTGGGAATAAGTTCACGCTGGCCGGGTTAATCCGAGGAGTCGTGTTTGGGCTCGGGGCTTCTCCCGGGGGACTAGTTTCGCCTTGGCTCGCCCCACCATCACCCCAACTCGGCAGCAAAAATAAGCTCGAGGCAAGGTATGGTGGGAATCGCTGGGCCTTGGTTGGAGATACCTCCTAATATCAAAAAAATTAAAGTTGTTAATAGATTAAAGTAAAAAATTAAATAATTGTAATTAAATTTGTTATGCAATAAGAATTATAGAATTAAGGAGAAGACGCAATCTATTGGAATTGGAAAGTTTTTTCTAATCATGGGATAAATTTAAGGCATAAAAAATTGACATCCATTCATAAAAGTAGCAATATATATAATTTAATAATTTATTATATAATAAATTTTAATATTTTTTATAATAATTCTAACCAATAGAGATAATGAATTAATAAATAATACTTCTTTTATAATCATTATTTATTTAAAAATCATGTTTACCTAAATGTCAACTTGTTGAGATATATTGATTCACCTCTTAGCAATTTTTAATTCCTTCTCTTACCACAAGGAAGAGAGTACCTATAGATTCATTACTTGCCAACTATATTTTTTTCCTTTACCAAAATTTAAAATCTCATTAGAAAACAATATAAAGCCATTATCATTTGGGTATATATTTTCAAATGATTATGTACGTTGAAAGAAAGGGAATTTAAAAAGCAAACTCTAAGGAAAATAAATTAATTGTATTTAAGTATAAATTAATTAGAGTTGACAAATGTAAATGATAATGGAGGTTTTATATATATTTAGTCTTTTATTTGATTTTGTATTTATTAATTTATGAAGACTTTGTCATATATCAAGATTAATTATTAGAATTAAAAATTTAGGATTATATCTATAGACTATTTAGATTGTGATAAAATTGTACTATAAAATTAGGTTATCTTGGACTAGGTCATGTCCATTGTCTAGTTTAGGGACACATTATTTCATGTAACTTGATCTTGTATAAATTTGACTCTGTATTTTGTTTATATATTTGGTATCTAGGTTTAAAATAAGGGTTGTGTTGAAAAGCATATTGGATTATGTTGTGTACATAAGGAGGGCTTATGGTTTCTTTAATAATGAGTTAAATCTCTTTGTTTATGACACAATATCAAAGACAGGCTTGAACTAACAATGCAGTGCACATGTTGTCAAATGTTAGTCTATGTGCTAATACAATTGTGTAATGCTTTTGCAGATGTTTTATGACAAGTTCTTTTATAATTAATTACTAACCTAGGAATTCCTATAAATACATGATCATTTATGCTCAGCCTAAGGTATTTTGGTGTGCAAGCCAATAGATAATGGTCAAATTTTAGAAAGGGTCCAACTTAAAGCTCCTTGAGTTTTGTATTTCAAAAAGGGTAGATTAGGCTATAATGAAAACTAGTTAAAGGGATCTAGGGTCACATCCATAGTTTAGTACAAGGTAAGGGAAAGATTGTAAAGAGCAATCAATCAAAACTATTAGAGATTAGAGTGGCTTATTAGCTAATATATTTTGGTCTCTAAGGGTTAGTTTATGTGCCAAATAATACAAATTGAGAACTATGAATAAAAATAAGAAAAGTAGTTGTAAAACATATGAGTAAGGGCATTGTATGCACTTGTATTTCTCACATTTTTCCTCTACTTTAGTATGCATATGAAATACATATTTACCATGGATGCCAATGTAAGATATGTAGAAAATAAAATAGCAATAAAATCCGATCCATACATAGTATTTCTAATGCCTCAAGATTCTTTGTGCACCCATAGAGAAACATACTCCAAACTTGTGCACACAAGTCATTCGTAGTACCTATAAAAACATATATGATTATAAGTGTGAAATAAATTATTTCCAAAGTGGTAAGTATGGTGTAAATGGAGTCATGATGCATTGGGTAATGATGAGGATGTAACTAAGTTGGCCTGAATTATTGATATATGCATGAAGCCATGTAAAGTTTGATTTTGAAATGGAAATTGGGGTCGTAACCAAGTTGACCCCCTTAAAACCATGTAAAGGTTGAGTTTGAAATGGAATCATGGGTTTGCAACCAAGTTGACCCCCTTGAAACTATGTAAAGTTGACTTAAAAATGTAGTCATGGCTCGATATAATTGAGTTGGCTACCATGTAGTCATGTAAAGTTGAGAATGGGATCATGATGCATAAGTCAATTATAATTATATGACCAAGTTGGACCTTATCTTGTTGTAATGTCAAAAATTTCATATTCTTGTAATTTCACATTATATCTTGTGCTCATTTTGGTGTTTAGTATGAATTGTCCTAAAATCAAGATGTTAGCACTTTGGTGCCATATTATACCACAACATAGGTGCATGTGGGGAAAAATATTTCAAGAGAAAAACCCAACACTCCAAAGCATAAACCAATTGTATTATCAACAAAAAATTTGCAATGTACAATCTTAGGGATATACCCTTTAGGAGTATCACCAACAAACAACTCTAGAGAAAATTTAGTAGCATAATAATGCCTGCAAATAAACTATCAAAATATCCATATCAAGCACCCAATAAATGGGAGAAGTGATACACACAAAACCATCAAACAATAATTACAAAACCATGATCTAAAACAACCCAAATATGTGGCACCCAATACCTAGTTAGAAAACCACCCAAATTTCAAGATGGGTTCACAAGATAAACATAACATATTCATTTCACTTGTCATAATCCTTACATTTTGGATTCATTATCTCCATTAAAATACACCTTATGATGTGTTCTAACACATGTTATTGTTTGGTCAAGTTTAACTCCCTCTTACAATTATTTTTTGTGTCCTAGATATTTTAATATTTCCAATGTAGGAGACCCAAGTTTTAGAGGTCATTTAACTTTTCATTTGAAAGACAATTGGATACACTTTCTTTAAATTGTAGATCTTCAAAATATCTATGCAATAGGAATCCCTAGAAGTGATTCCAAACAACCTATTTTTCCCCAAAAAAGAGGTTTGTAGCCTAGAGATTAAGTTTCTTTTTTTCGTAGTCCAAAAAATACATTCCTTGTATACTTAACATTAGGATCAATGTTGAGAAACCTTTCCTAATAGTATAAACATAAGGTGGAGATTACAAAGTAGGATATTTTTGTCTTATAGCTTCATAGGCATGCATTCTTTTTGTGCATTAGTATTATGTGATGGGCTTGTCCAACTATTCTCTTAAGCACAAGAACCACTTTTTTAGAAACTTGTATGAACTTGGTATCTATGGAGAACCCTATGATAGTAGTAAATCACCCTTTCTAATAAACTATATATATTTCTTTCACAACTGCCACTATTATAATAGAAAGCATTCCATGGTCTTATGGTCCCCATTGTAGTGCCCACAAATAGGAAATTTCATGTGCATTTATGTGAAATATGTCCTCAATCACCTCACATATAATGGTAGAATCTATGTCCTTTTCCTTTGCAATATAATAGTCTCCCTCCATCACATCCTTGAAAGAGTGGTTAATTTTTTGTGATTGTAGCTTTGTTTATATAATCATATTCACTACCTACTTTCCTCTTGACTTCTGTAGGGCTTGTACTACTCAAAAAATACTAATGTTATGAGTAGCATTGTTGTAAAATTCACATGGGTAGTTAGTTAAGACACCCTTAAGTTTCTATAATAGAAAATAGACTAATGCCTTGTGACATTCATTACATATGGCATAGTCAAGAATGTGCAGTGATGGAGAGAAGTGTGTTGTAATAATAGCTTACACTCTCATTATTTGGTTATCAATAGTAGTGTTCTCCTTTCTACAACACTTTTTGCACTAGAAGATCCTTTTAAAACATCATGTTCCTGAAACTTTCTCCTTTTGTGCTTCTACCTATCAAATATTTTAGTTGAGGTGTGCATTTGATAACTCGTTATTTTTGCTAAGGCCTTCAAATATAGTGTAACCTCTAATGAATCATGTTGGATAACTAATGTTTATTGTACTAGCTCATATTATATATTCATTTTTATATTATACTAATAAAATAATCCTTTAGGATAGCCCCATTAATTATATGGAAGATCTTGGAGATTAATCTTTTGAAGCATTGATCATACTCACACATTGATTTTCTAAATAAGTTATACTAAATATCCTTTAGCATGGCAATATGTTGTTGAACCAACTTAACATATTCAAATTCAACTAAGAAACCATCCTTCAACTTAGTTATATTTTTTTCATCTATTGATTGATAACAATATTATGAATAGCACAAAGGGGTAACTTGCAACATTCTTGGTGTGCCATGCAATTTCACACACCTTCTAGTGACATAATGTATCCTCCTCTCTAGTGCAATTTTTAACAACATTAGCTCATCAACTTATAAATTATGACTAGATTATTTTGACCTATTTCTATGTTTTCCTTATAATTACACCATCTCACTTTGAAATGAAATTATCCCACTCTATACATGTACTGATGCGCAAAGTCAAAAAAATCTTATACTATTCTACTAAAATTATCCTAGATATCTCTTCCTCAAAACTTTCCTCCCCGATTGAAGGTAAAACTATTAACATTATAAATCTAACCACCTCTTCACTATCACTTAAGGAAAATTACTAATAAAAAAATTCACACAATATGGTGGTGTTAGGACATAGTTGGGACCATCAATATTTAACAATGCATATTCTAGTGGGGCTATTAATAGCTTTCCCTTCCATGTTTATTTGAGATGCTTGTGCCTTTTTTTCATGATCCATCCTCACTTGACTTCCACAATCACATGATGTATTTTATTAACACTATCTCTAATGTATTTATTACTTTTTTTATGTGTTGTAATAATCAAGACTATTGTAATTTAGTTATGGTAATCATGTGACTTCGTGCCTTTGATTCTATCCCTCTCATCATTTATCTCTATAAATTTTTGGCCTTCATATCTCTACAGTATTCAATTATTATGATGAACTTACTATTCCTTGTATCATGCACCCTTGTGTGTGGCACGAAACAACTCCATACTAATGGTCTCAATACACTCTTCAACAAGGAGCATCTTGACCTAAAGTGCTAATGGCCTTAATCGACTATGTTGATATGGAGTAAGGAACTTGCATAATGCTTCTTTGTTTGAACTAGGGTGAATATTTCAAACTCAAAGATATAACTATCTAGGCAACTTTAACAAAATTGTCAACAATAAATGTCTATAGAATCTAACTATATTTTAACAAGCATCTCAAGTATCAACTCTATTTTATCTTAATAATTAATCTTGTTCTTTTTAACCCATGTTAACAACCAATTAAATAGATGCTTGGTAAATCTTCTTTTAGAACATTTATAGATCAAATAGCTATTTATCATGCCAACATTAATACCATTATATTGATAGGGTCTCCTTGTGCACATGTTCCTCAATATTACCTATAAAGCATTGAAATATGTTCATTTCATTGACCTACCAAGAAATAACTAATAAATATTGTATAGTTCATGAGAGGGTCCTAATAATGGAACCAAAATACTAGATATAATCTCCATGCATGTTTTAAGACATTTTGGCTAAGCACTTGGTTGCTCCTTCACACCAATATATCAATCATAAGACTTATCACTCAAGGCATACAAGAGTCTTAGTATCCTCAAATAGAGTTGCACGTTATTAATCAAAATATAGGAAGTCATTTATAAACATATATGTGCAAGACATAAAAGCATTGCATACAAAATATGACAAGACTTCAATATTTTGGTTCCCTATTATCAAAGTATTGTAATCATCAGATTTATATAGGTTTTATAATTGGTGTTGACTCAACTATTCTTTAACTACTTTAAAATTGTTTAAAATCTATTTCATATTAAGTGTCATGTAATAATACTTTTAAATTATTCTAGAAGTGTGCAAGCTAAAAAATCTAATTGTTTATCCTAAATGATAGCTATAAATATTATTTATGTAAGTCGATATTTACATCTTTCTTAAGATATTAACTTCCAAAAAATGTATCCTATTTTACACTTTCATCTTTGTCTAGTGTAATTACAAAGTATACTTAGTACAAAATATAAATATAAATTATTTCAAAACTAGTGTCAACAACTTCATGGTGGGGGGTTCACTAATCCCATACTCTATCAATAAGTATAATGGCATTTTAAAATCAACAATAGAGGCATAATATATTGGAGTAGCTCAAGTATCAAACGAAGTAGCATGGTTATATTGCTAATAATAATGTCTTGCATATGAGGAATAAGCACTTGAAAATCAAGTACCACAAGGTTTGAGAACTATTGGAGCATTAGAAGATTTCAATTAGCTATGTTGGGAGAAAACACCAAGTGCTATAAATCTTCACCAAGCCATTTATGAAGAATGATTTCATCAAGTTTTGGGATTGTTTGTGTCTCAAAGAGCTTATCATGAAGGGGGTTGTCATCATGACATTCTCTTACTTGTCAATGTATTAATGTGATGCATTGAATGTGTTGTAAATCCTCCAACTTCATATTAATAGAGATGCCAAATTGTTAATATGTTATATTGAGCAAAGTTATCCCACATGCATTTCAAGATGTTGTAACATAGTAACTTGTTCATATTTAAGTGTGGATTTATCCTGTTGCACCTCAATGTTCACTACTATAGTGATGCTCTTTGAAGATTTTAATTGTATAAGTTGAAGTTTATCATAAATGAACGAAGTAAATCATACCCAATACATATCCATTGAAATTTGTGTGTCTATTTCACCTTTTTCCTTTAATTACATAGGTTCCATATGTGATCTTATTTATAACAATCTTATATTTTGTATCATCAACAAAGGGGCTTAACTTGTTATCAAGAAATTTGACAAATCTTCCCTCTATATACAACCTACCTCATTATTATTTTTAGCATAATTGTTTGTTTAGTAAAAGGTATCAACAATAGGATCACATGTTGCATCAATAGAAGACAAATCTATGGTAGATGGGATAAATCACATGGAAAAAAAAGTGTCCCTAGACCAAACACAAGCACAACCTAGTCCAAAATTAGTAGATTTTTTATCCAAATTACAACATAGGCTCCAAAGTATAGATCCATTATCAAATTCCTAGATTTGGTCATTGATCACAAGCAAACAATAAAATCTTCACATATTGACAACTCAAAATCAATAAAAACCTAAGCACCTCTAATAAATTACATTTGTCATTTATCTAATTAATTTATGTCTAATTGTTAACTATTTTATCATTTAATTAAACATCTAAATTAAACATAAGATGTATTATAAATTTCTTTACATTTTTTATGAGAGGATAAACATCCTCAAATTGTTTTATGCTCAACATTTAAAATTGGTGATTCAAATCACATATTGTATTAATAATTGACTTTTTTAAACTTAAAATTAAGTATTAAATAATTTTCATTTCACCAAAATTATTTGAACCATAATCTTAATCTCATCCCTTTAAAACACCATAAATCTTACATTAATCTATTTATACATATTCCAACTTTTAATAGTAATCTAAAACCCCTTTAATAGTCTAATTACGTTTCATTACATTTTTTAATTTAACTAGTCCATAAATGACAATAATTCAGTCACACCAACCAAATAAACTACACTTTTTCTTTAATTAGAAAATTGGTTTTTATTTAAAAAGTCCATAAACAATAATAATTCAATCACACCAATCAACGTACAAGAGACAACTATATAAAGTAAAATGAATTATTAAGCTTCTAGATGCGTGGCATTTTATTAATCTTCCACATATATTACCAAAGTGCATGTGTTCATTGCTTGAATGATTATAGTTATATATGTGCCATCCTATCTTTGGACACATGATGAAATGAATGATTTCTTCATATATATAGCTGTCTTCATTATGACTTTTACCTCTCCAACAATACACATGTATTTGAGATCAAATGATTTTCATGAGCTTCTTTGGACTTGCAAGCGAAGGCTATGCCATGAATAGTTGCCTACCTTATCATAGAAAAAAACAAAACTTGTCTACACAACATGTCTTGTTATAATATAACATACAACATTAATTAATGTACAATGTATAATTCATTGGAGTATACCTTATGATAAAAATAAGTTGTCTATATAATATGTTTTGTTTTCAAGGTTTGAAAATATATTTATTATGAGATATAATATGGGTTTACCAATCTCTTTTTTAAGACTGGAAGAATAAGTAGTCCCTTATAAACTATAGTGCGTTCGGTAAACTTTTTTCACGTGACTGATGACACTGGCACAACATGCCCTACGGTACCATGGGGATAGGGTGAGACTAGAATTATTTTAGAAATATTGTTTTCTTATTTTAAGAAATTATAATTTGAATTTCTATTATACTTTTTTTAATAATTTTGGTATCCGGACATAATAACCCAGACAAAATAACCCTGGACACAATAACCCGTCATAATAACCCAAGAACAAAATAACCCGTGGTCAAAATAACCCATGGACAAAATAACACGTGGTCATTTTAGGACACTCTAATTGAAAAATTGATTAATAAAGTTTTTTAGCAACATACATGTAATTTATAAATTTTGTTTTCCTTTCTCTATATTCTTACGAGGATATTTTGTCCATGGGTTATTCTGACCACGGGTTATTTTGGCTTGGGTTATTATGACCCTAGGTTATTTTGTCCTTGGGTTATTGTGACCAAGTTGTTATGTCCAGGGTTATTTTGGTTGGGTTATTATGTCCTACAATCATAATTTTGAGTTGTAATGTTTTTGGAAGAAAATTACATTGTATTTTTGTATCAACGTTTTGGACCACTTTTTATGAGGTGTCATTAGGAAGAGGACATCTTTCGGATCACACTTGATCTATCATCAAGAAGAGGAGATGTTATAATCAGTCATTAAAAAGAGGAGATATTGACATCTCCTTCTCCCAATAATAGATTATATGATATGATTCGAAATATTGACATGATATCAACATCTCCTTCTCCCAATAATAAATTATACGATATAATTCGGAATATTGACGTAAAAAATACAATACACTTTTCTTTAAAAAACATTACAACTCATCCACATATACCATAAAAATATTAATTCATTTAATCACATCACTTTTAAATTATATAACATGTCATGTTCCACTATAATATGGAATATTTGATGTCTATTCTTAGTGAAAGAGCTTTAGATTTAACATATACTTACTTGGGTATCATTGAAAAGATTAATAACTGTAAACTAGTGTATTTTATGGTTGAGAATTTGGCGTATTCGTTTATTTTAGTTGAGAATTTGGCCTATTCTTTGTATTTAGTTTAGCTAATAATGACGTCCTCGATTGGGTAATTTATAATGTGCTCAAAAGAAGGTTTCATGTGCCACGTGCCAAGTAGGAAAAGGTCATAGGAGGCCAACTCATGTCCCTTTGGCATCTCTTTTAGCTTTAATTGACTTCGTTTTTCATGGCTCAATAATGGGGGGCCTTTGAAAATTATTGATTACCAACTTCCATTCAATGAACGTTTAATTTAGTGATCTTGTCTTTAGTGAGGGTGGTATTCTTACTAAATTACAATATGAGAAGCTAAAACAATCAAAACCATATGATAAATAAAAATTAGAGTCAAATTGTAATCCATAAAAATGAAAGAATAGTTATTTATTTTTGCACAATGTTATTTGGGTATGATATCATTTCTTTTTGAAGGGTCTTTTGATTGTGGAGTTCAAATTTTGTTATATATTTTTTATCATTTTTTTTAGTAATTTGTTAATTGAATCACACATACTTAATGTGTGTTTTTTGTAATTTTTTAATAGTGACAATTACGTCATTTGATTTCTTTTTTAAATTATCTTGATTGGTAGTATGTTGTTGAAGTTGGTTTTGTACTTTGAGTTGTTGTAAGTGCTTTTATAATTTGTTTTTTGTTGAAGTCATCCTCTATTGCAAAGCATGTAGTTGAAGGAGATTAGTGTAAATCTTGATGATTTCCATTTAAATAAGAGAAAATTAGTGATTGAAGGGAGTAATGCATCTAGAAGGCCAAAGAGGTTGAATAATAATGAGTTGAAAGAAATTCAAAATCACATTGGATCCTTCCCTAATCCTAAGAGGGCCAATTTCTAGGAGAACTTATTGTCCAACAAAGTTGGTATAATTTCTTTAATCCACTTTTAAAAAATTGAGAGTAAGAATAACCTCAAAAGGTGTGCATCGAATATTCCTTCAAGTTGTAATATAGACAATACAACTCTTGAATATGAAGAAAGTGCAAATTCTAAATAGTAGGCAATTTGAAATGAAGCAGTTGCCAAGCAATAAAATGAACAACATTAATTTCCAAATGGAAACACTCAAACTCTATTTGGACTCGGGTAGATTGAACTTTCATTTTTTATTAAGGTGTATATGTCAACAACCCTAAGAGAAAATATATCAAAACTTGAACACATGGACCATTTTTTATTAGGGTTTTTGAGTGATCATTTTGTCAAATAGCTGAACATATATAAGGGAAGTGGTCAACTCATAACTTAGTATGCTATTTGAGGTAGCAAAAGAAAATTTCCTTTTTTATCTTTTCCACTTCTTCCACTACATGGTTAAAAACTCTCATTATGAAGAAAGACTTAAATGCCTTTACAAAACCAACTACATTTGGGAAGATCTTGATCGGGGGTCATTCACCTGGACCATGTTATTCAACTATATCAAAGAGGTGGAGAAACTTAAGCCATCCCATATGAGGAGTTAAACCATTGAAGTCCATTATACACCAATTGTCAAGAGACCCAAGTACTTAGAAGTATGGTAGGCCTTGATGGAAACATAGGCATTCAAGAGCTTATCTTACATATGAATGTCTCTCCTTTTTGTCTTGAATGCGGCTTTATACATGTTGCCTCAATAAAAATATCTCCAAAGGTCATTCTCATCCATCCACTTGGAAATTTGACATTTCCCCAACATTCCTAGGTCAAGGATGCCCAAGCCCCCTTAATATTTTAACTCAGTCCATTGCTTCCATGAGATTGCATGCATGCCATTAATTCCATCTCATTTGAACCAAAATAATCATCTAATATAGAAAGAGTAGAGTAATTTAATTATGTAGGCAACAAACAAGAGGATTATAACAAATTAGCCAAGAAGATATGATTTTTAATTTGCATGTGATTAGTAGGAGAAAGGAATTGAGTTTTCTAGCTATTGAAATTCCATAAAAATGAGCCATGAATTGGTCCCACATTTATTTGAAGGAACTTTGAGCCTAAAGGGAATGACTATATAACAAATAATTTCCACATGCTTACAAACCTTCCAAATCCATAACATCCCCAAAAGAGGGGCATCACTAGAGCTAAAGATATATTCAATATTTTTCATTGACATATTCAAACCTAGAACCATACACAATAGATCAAGGGATCTCAAGGAATAGGATATTTTGTTGTTATTTCTTTATAAAAACATGTCATCATCTACAAAAGTAAAGTTCAATCCCATGCAACAAATATTAAGTGTGTGCATTTTCTACAATTACACAAATGTATTTGTAGCTATGACATAAATGAGGCAAGGGGGCAACCTTATCAAATAAAATGTTGTAATAGAGATTGATAAAAAATCTAGTTTTTGATCACCATTTTTGTAGAGGCATCAATAAAATGCATTTAAACATGATGAACAAACCATGAGACAGAAGTAAGACAATACAACATTTTAATAATTAATTGTAAGCAAATCATTTTATAAGCTCTATCAAATTCTACCTTGACAAGAACAATACTTTGTTACATTTTAGTTGCACAATTTTAGTCTCTTGGGCCAAAACAATGTTATTATGAATGCATTGACCTCCCAAGAAATCAATTTATTAAGTCACACAATATCCTAAGAAATAGTTTTGACTCTTATGACAAGTACTTTCACAATAATCTTGTGCAAAGTATTTAATAAAGTGGTAGGCCTCTAACCACTTAGATTCTCCCTCTTGTCAATCTTGGGATAAGTTTAATTAAACTAGAATTGAATTCACACTCTCGATGACCCTCTTTGGTCCACTTCCAAATAGACATGATAGAAGTCATTACTTGTGAAGGACCATGTTTACTGAAAAATGAGTAGACAAGTTATTTAATCTAAGGATCTTCTCCTTGGCCATAGCAAAGATTACTTCCTTAAGTTCCTCAAAGGTGGGAATCCTATTAAGGTATTGAATGGTAATAGGATGTACCTTGCAAGAGATGTAAAAGTTGATGAAGTAGTCAAGCTTATCTTAATGTCATCTTCAACCACTTCAAATTTAAAAAGGGAAGTATAATGGAGAAAAAGATTGCTAGATATGTAAGATATTAGTTACTCCAACATTGACTTTTGATTGAATGGAAATGATCCTTTCTCATTTATGCTTATGGTGAAGGGGAATGGATTTTTTTAGAGTTGTGGTCACCTTCATTAAACTAGTGAAAATATGCTCTAATGTTGGTCCCTTTAACTCTATAATTTTATATAGATCATGGAGTTGATCTTTAGATTCAAATGTCACTTACTTCTAATATTATATATCATTAGGTTAAATTTCCATCAATCCTCTCTTGGATCCAAGTTCTTGAGAATTATTCTCTTTATCATTGTTATGCAACCATGTACAACCTAAACTCCTAGAGAAATGCCACACAACAATCCAAAATCTCTTTCCAATATGATATCTAAGATTCATCCTCACTTGGATTTAAGAAGTTCTAAATACTATGCAATTATCTCATGCAAGGTGGGTTCTAAAGATGAACAATGTTTAGTGTAAAGGGTGTCCCACAAAAAATTATGTCCTAAAGACATGAAAATTTGACAAAAAATAGTGAAATGATCCTACAAGGTAGAAGACTAGTTTTGGAATACTAAGGTATGTATGCTATCAATTACATAAAAAAAATAACCAAGACAAGATATGCCAATGTGATTACATTTATTTTCCATCCCCTCTCATAGATTTGACCAAGTGAACCAATGAGCTTTGTGAGACTCATACTTACTTCCTAAGTGAGTCATGAAGCCTAAGACTATTATGATAGAATACTCATTCCTCAAATTATTCTTGACCCAAAGAACAAACCCCCTACCAAGTTTTGTTTTCCCTTTGTTCAACCATATTATAATCTCCTCGCATATGAAAATCTACTAGGAAAAAATATAATTCCAACTATGGTCAAGAGCCAAGCTCTATTATGCTTGTTATTTGTTTCATACATAAAACATACCCTAATCAATTAATCATTCAAAAGTAAGGTAATCTACATGCATTAGTTAAAAGTTTCTTTTAGTATTCCTCTTTATTTATTTATAATATTCCTACACAAATGTAAAGTATTAAGATGCTTTTTTAAAATAAAGAATATAAAGAAAAAAGGAAAGAAAAGGAGGATTGGGTAACCATTACTATATAGTTGGGGTGCAGGAACAACTTACTCAACACATTGCATACTAAATCACTAGGGTTAACACAACCAATCCTTCTTTTATGAGAAATAGAATGCTATTGCAAGTGTGAAAAAGCAACTTCAATAAAAATAGGACAACATTGTTTTTGATGATTGTGAAGCCATTTTTTATTGTTGTAAAGTTGTTGAAGTGAAACAATCATGTTAAGAGCATGTTGCATGTGTAATTTATCTCTAATAACATACATGAGAGATGTTTAAATATGTGTATATATTTTCCAAATAGTGGAATAAAAACTAAATTACTCTTCAGGCTAGAGTTTTTTGCTTGAAGTCGAAGGTTTTCTTTATGTCAGTAATCTCATGAACACTTTTTTGTGTTTGTATTGTTTATTTTATGCATTATGATTGTAAAGGTCTTTACTTTTCCTTTGTTTTCATATGTAATAATAGTTTTGCAACCAATATATATGGAATAAAGTGTTAGCTAAGTCTTGTGTTTAGAGTTTTTTGTATTGGAATCTATTTGGTGATGATTGAGCATCTAAAATATCCACCCTAGTTTGCAAGTCACCTCCTTCATCCCCTTCATGGTTGGTTGATTTTTGTAAGAGAAGTAGATTAATTCAATGAAGAGAAACAACAAAAAACTCCTCTAACCTTGAATTCCTCTTGTAATTTACCAAATCATGGTAAATTGAAGCAAGTATACCTCACCTATTATATTTTTTGGGAGAGACATCCCTTAAAAATTTCAAGACATACACCAAAAATTAATTAATAAATAATATTATTATTGGAGCCATCCATTAGCACCATGGATCTCCTAATATCTATAACAAGCAACCTACTAGGCAAGAAAGACCTTTACTAGGAAGTAGATGACACATCCAACACCATAAGTTGATATCCCACTAGATTTAATAGACAAGGGGTTAGCAATTTTCAACTCTTGTTAGTAGGAGGTGAGGATAGATAGATTATGTCCTTCAATTTGAAAACCACACACAAAATTAAAATCGCAACATCCCTATATGAAGCTTGCATGATGTTTAGAACTACATCAACTATAGTTCCATCATTTCTTTCAATGATCTAATCTGGTTCAATCAAACAAAAATATTGCTTGTGGAATTTTTTTTGAAACAAAACCCCTCATACTACACCCCTTTAAAAGATGTATGGAATTAAGATTTGAATAACTTATCGTATATCACCAATCATATAGACTCTCTTTACCTCTAAAACTCCCACACTCTTGTTAATGTCAATGCTTTCAAATATCATTGTAGGATGATATTATTATTATAGTTCCTTTGTTAGGGAGTTTTCATGGAAACATTGTATTGAATGTTTATAAAAATCACATTAAAGAACAACTCATGCCAAGTTTCATTCCTTTATTAGTTGTTGTAGGCGTTTTCATGACATTTGAAGGGAAAATTCTCTATTAAATTTTAGTTAAAAATCACACTTAATTTCATGTCTATTGTACATGTCATGTGACATCATTAGTTATCATTGAACATTAGCAGATTATTTAAAAAGATAAGGTAAACGTCGCATTTAAGGTCTAAGTGTATATAGGATCCCTTTGGGCATGTAATTTAAATCAATCAATAATATACCATTTTTATTTTTAAAAAGTTTTATAAATTTGTAAAACCACTATAATGAAACTTAAAAAGCTTGGGTACATAATATGAAGATCACACATACTTATGATGTCTATGAAGGTTATTTCATAAGATCTTAAGAATTGTGTATATTTCATCATTAGCATACTTTTGTGCTTATTTGTGTAATAATTCAAACAAACATCACTAAAATTTTGGTTCACTCTTAAAACTTATAACATATTTTGAGAATAATTACTATTATTTCAAAACAATATACAAAAACAAAGTTAACTAGGATATACAACAATACAATAATAATTGATAGGAGTTTACAATTAATAATAAGTAACTTTCATTATACATATAGATTCTTTTTGACAGTCAAATTAAGGTTATTCAACCTATGATTAAATTAATATATACTTAATTTGTACTATATACATTTTTATATTCCATCCAAAAGTTATATTCCCTGAAATTCAAAATCTTTTCACTATAAAACAATTCATTTACTAATTAAAAATTATAACAAACGAATTTATCCTAGATATATATTGACCCACTTACAGACCCCTTCCCTCAATGTCTAAATCAACTCTAATTCATTCATACTATTCAAAGTCATTCATATTCCTTCATTTTAGAGGTCACAAGACTAATTTGTTCATGCTATTCAAAGTCATTCATATTCTTCATTTTAGAAGTCATGAAACTAATTTGTTCATTAGTTCATACTCCTCACCTTAAAAACCATAAGAGTGATTTATTCCTACTATTCAAAGCCATTCATACTCTCACCTCATAAACCATTGAACATTATGAAAAAGATGGTAAAAGAAATCATTAAATGATATAATCATGAGTGGCAAGCCCAAGCTATTCCCTACTAAATTGGAGGTATAAGACAAAAAGATAAAAAAAAAATAGTAAAAGGAAAATCCCACTAATGCATGGCAGAATAACTAATAATAATTCCCTTAAATTCCCTCAATGTTTAAAGCAACTCTAATTCATTCATACTATTCAAAGCCATTCATATTCTTCATTTTAGAAGTCATATGAGACTAATTTGTTCATACAATTCAAAGTCATTCATACTCCTAATCATTCATATTCTTCATTTTAAAAGTCGTGAGACTAATTTGTTCAATAAATTATACATACTTCTCACCTTAAAAACCATAAAATTAATGTATTCATACTATTCAAAGTCATTCATACTCCTAGTCATTCATATTCTTCATTTTAGAAGTCGTGAGACTAATTTGTTCAATAAACTATTCATACTTCTCACCTTAAAAAGCATAAAATTAATGTATTCATACTATTCAAAGTCATTCATACTCCTCACCTCAGAAGCCTGAAACATAATGAAAAGGATACATATAACCATTAGTGGGAAGCCCAAACTATTCCCTACTAAATGGGAGGTATAAGACAAAAAGATGAAAAAAGACAACAAAAAGAAAATCACACTAATGCAAGTAGAATAACTAAGAATAGAAAATCCCACTAATGCAAGCAGAATAACTAAGAATAGACTTTAGCTTGGCTCCCAAGCTTGATGTCACACTATTGTAAATCTATCTTTCTTTTTACTCTACATTTCTACTCTTGAATAAGGAATTTGTCATCATACATAATACAAGCTAAGGCAAACCGACAACTCAATCCATCATAGTGGGTCACCCTCAATATGTAACTAATCTTCAAAACTATGGTGACCAAGGCTTTTTGGCAAAATCCTTCAAAAGAATCCAAAGATCCTTGATGTGCCATAAAGAAAACTTCCAACACAAAAGAAAACAAAGTCATTCAATGTCACTAGGGCCCCCATGACCGTCACTTAGTGCATTAGTTTCCAACATGAATCCCTTTTGTCCACTCCATTGCCACATAGCAATTGGCAAAGAATACAACCAAACCCAATCCTTCGAAAAAAAATAATCACTTTTCTTTTTCAAAATTAGATTACAGATATATTATTCTATAAAGTTAGTATATAATATGTGTCTTTTAATGGGTGATTACGCGAGGCTCTTAATTATTTGAGGATAAAAAGTTAAGTTTATAATAATTAAATGAAATATTAATTAAAAGAAAGGAGGTGTATTATATGACTATTCATCTTATCATGATTTAAATATATTTATTTAGTTAAAATTTATAAAATTATTATTTTGAGAGAAATAATTTTTTAAATAAATAAAATAATTTGAAAGTAAAATAAAATAAAATAATTCTTAAGCAAATAAAAATAAAATAAAATAATGTAAATAAAATAAAATAATTTAGAAGTAAATAAAATAGTTTGAAATTAGTATTTAATATGTCTACATTAATTATACTCATTTTAAATATATATGATTATTAAATAATAACATGTAAATATAACTTAATAATATTATTTGTTGATGATATATAAATATCATTGTTTTATTTGTAGAAGATAAATTATTGTGTCAAGGTATAATTATAATGACAGGAAGGGAAATTATCAAAGAGTTGACATATATTTTAAAAAATTAAAATTGTAAAATAAATATAATATTTTTTAAATAATTCTACAATAAAATAAAATAACTCTTTTATGAGCCAATTTGATATCATTGTAAAAAAATTGTTAGCTACTGAGAAGGGTTATCTTAAAACATACTTTAAAGATTATATGTATTACACACCGAAAAGTACAATATGCTATTTTCTATTACTTATATACTATGTTTAGTAATTAACAAAATGAACATAGTGTTTTGTAGCTCATGCCTCAAGACCCTCCTTTGCATCCCCATTTTTGCTAGAGTTGAAGCCATCAAAGATGAGAGCAAAGGACTAGTCCACTAATTATCTTGTGACTCTTGTGATGGCTTTTAGGAACTCTACCCCCATTTGATTTTATTTTTTTGAGCCACATCATTTTGACTCGCAACCTCAATGGTATATGAAGCCCATGGACCATTATGTGACTTGGGAATGTATCAATGGGATGTGGATATGAAAGTGTCTCTCAAATAGTGATTTTTTTAGTGGCTAATATTCACCAAATGACTAATAGTTTTTTAGTATGGAAAAAAATGTCATTACAGATTGCAAAGTGCAGTTAAAAAACTACAATGAGAAACTATACAAAACAATGAGCTAAACAAACACAAAACAATGAGAAACTATACAAAACAATGAGTTGAACAAACACAAAACAACAAAGACCCAGATCATGCTGGAAGTACATAGCAGCAGCTTATGATGGTGTGAGACATATTATTTTGTTACATATAGATGCAAAACTGTTTTTTGTCTTGCTGCCCTGTTTCCTATGCTTTAGAATGAGGTTTTCAGATTCATCAAATCAAGCTGCAAGTCGAAGAGCTGCTGAGCAAGAAATTTGTATTGGGAAAGGTTTAAGGTCTTTTTTCCAATTGACTAATAGTTGAAATTTGAGAATCCAAACCTGAATCACTACATTTTTACAAAAATATATTTTAGTCTTATTTAAATCACCAAATAATTTATTTTATTAAAATTTTAACTCAAAAAATCAGCACACTATTGAATACATGATTAGATCAAATTTGCCAAATTTTTAAGTTATAGTAGAAATCTAAATTAATTTTCCAATAGTATATTATAATTATTAATTGCTTTAAGGTCATATTTCCACTATTTAGTTATTTCCAATATTTAGTTGCCGCAATTGATTTAAAATATTATCTGACCCTCATTGTATTTTGCGAGGTAAAATGTACTGAGATCTCTAATGCTCATGGGGCTTGAAATTGTTTTTAGATCGTTGATGCTCATGGGGCCCAAAATTGCTTTTGAATCATTGATCTTTATTAAGATCAACGATCCAAAAGCTATTTCAAGCCCCATGAGTATTACGTTAGATTATCTTTTAAATAAATGGTGATAACTAGTTATTATAGAGTCTACCCCTTAAACCCATTGATCATTCCACCCTTGGGCTCTGCTTTTGCATAAGAATTATTTTTAAAATATTTTTCTATTATTTTTCAAGATTTGCCAAGATTTTCTATAAAATTTTAGTATGTAAAAAGGAAAAGTATGTCAATAAAAATTAATATTTTTTCAAAAAAATGAAAGCTTCGTTAAGGTTTTATATGCAATTTGAATGTTTTGGTACACAAGCAAATGAAAAATAATCCAATTTAGTGAAAGGCTTAACATGAGATTAGTAAGAAAACCATTTGAATTTTAATGATACAATTGCATGCATGATCAACTCTAATGTCAAATAATGAGTAAAAGAAGATATTCTAGTGAAAGAAGATACAATACGATTGAATGGACCTTGAATGGATGGTTTCTAAATTTTGTTAGCTTATGCACAAATAGATCAAAATATCAAAGAAAATAGCATATTAAAAAAAAGTCAAAAACCTAAATTATACTCTCTACATAAAATTTATAATACATTAGTCTAAAATTTATTTTATTTATTATAATTTCCTTATGTATAAATTGTTGTTAAATTGTAATTAATTATATTTCATCTTTAAAAATATTATTTTAAAATTATCCCAAATTAATTAGTGAATTAATATTTTTGAAATATTGACGTATACATGAATTCATTCGGTATTCTTTTTACAACTGTTATTTCTGATAATCCTTAATTACTTTAAGAAAAAAAAATAGCATAAAGATTATGATGTAATAATAAGTTTGAAAGAGAACAATCATTGTCCAACTTTCAATAAAGGTGATGTAAACCGCACAATGCAAGATAATATTTTTCTTAACGTTTTACTTGTACTACGTATGATTTGATATTAAAATATTTATTGTTTTTCTTTTACTTATTCTTTGTCTTTAAAATATTTTAATAAGAAAATAAGTAAAAACATAATTTATTTTTTTGTAATTGAAGGAAATAAGAATTATGTATATGGGTAAACAATATGATGAATTATGTGTAATGTTTTTTATATATAAAGATATTTAATTACAATAGTTTAATGTATATGTTAATTTTTATGGATATTTATTTGGTTTTAAATTAATTTTTTTATTTTTTATTTTTTATTTGTAAATTTAACATTATTTAATAAAAAAGAAATAAAAGAGATATAGGATAATTTATTATAGTAAATTAATTGATAAATAAAATAAATTTATCTTAAAAATTAAGAGCTCAAAAAATTATATAGAAAAAATAAATATTAAATCTTATGAATATATAATAATTCTTATAATTGTGGATTGTAATTTATGAAAGTGATGATATTTTTTTGATAATAAGTGTATAAGTTTTTTTTTTTTGGTCTAAATGTAAATGTTTTTTTATCATATACCATGATCAATTATTAAGATGAGGAAAAAATGCAATGGATTGTAAACCTCTCTTTCCTATCAAAGACATAATATTTCCATAGTTCATATCAATGATTGTATGTTTTTTTTGGATTACGCTGCCATCCAAACCACACAAACAAATCACACACACTTTCTCTCTTACTTATTTCAAAAATATTTTTGATCATATACCATGATCCATTATTAAGATGAGGGGAAATCACATTGTAAACCTCTCTTAACCTATTTCAAAATTTTAATGTGTTTTATATAAATAAATTTAATATTTTATTTTTTAATTTAACACTAGATTTAGTTTTCTTTTCTTTCAGCTTTCTCTCATTTAGTCTTTCTTCTTGCTTAGTCTTGACCTTCCCTTATGTTTAGTGAGTAAAATCTATAATTCAATACAAATTTTCTCATTTTCATACATCATATATGTGATTGAAATAGAAAATTCTATACAATTATAACAAAAAATTATTGCTAATCACAATAATTATTATTTATGTTAGATAAATGAGCTATATTTGAACCAATAAATTATAAAATAGATAAATAGGAAAACACCCAACAACACAAAAGAGATCCTAAATTTTAATCCCTACGAATATAAAAAAAATAACATGAAATCAGAAAACCTAAAATATACACAATATAATTCAAAAAGAGAAAAAATAAACTACATTTAATCATGAAAAAATTTAAATAAACTAATAACTCAAACATAAAAAAAAAGCAGGAAAAACTAGGTATTGTTTGTCTTTAAATTTTCCAAACATCCAATGAAAAATAAAAATTGGCCTCCAAGTTATGCTCAAGGGATATACCTTTACCCAACCTTAAGAACTACTCAAACAATAGCCTGCAAAAGCTCAACTTTTGCAAGGAACTAGGTATAATATTGGATATGTTATATTTGACATAAATAATGAAGACCTAACAACAAGAGTGTATAGGTTATATGATAACCATGTAATTAGATAAATCAAAGATTTGACAATATATTTTTCTAATGTTTGACTATTGGAACGAGTGGAGTGGGAACAACGGGCAGTAAACCCCTACGGGCAGCAAGTGGGGCATCTACCCGCGCTGCCCGATCCGTCCTAGCTGGTACGAAGGCACATGCACGTTTATTTTTGCCTATCCTTTTAGTTACTTTTGCCTTTGCTTCTGTGCAAATTCACTAATCTTCCATAGATTTCCTCACATTGTGTGCAAAATCTAAGTTGTTATGAGTATTTAATTGTAGTTTCACGGCTTATAAAAGAGCCAATAAATTGATCAACTTATTGTGCTGTACATTAATGTCTCTCTTTTAAATCTAACAGAGTGAGTGAAATTACCGTGTTGGCATGTGTAAACTGGTAGATTGAGATATTTTTTTAATTTTTTGGCCTTGGTAAGTGAGGGCTTTGATTTTTCACCGATTTGGGAGCTGCATTTGTATACAAGAAGAAGCAGCTCAAGTGTTCTGCCAGTCCTTCCAGCTTTTGGGACTCTCTGACCTGCTCTGCTCTGTCTCTTCTCTGATTTTCTGCTATGTCTGCCTGATGATGCTGGTTCTCATGGACAGAAAATTGGAGGGTAGTTGGTATAAAATTGATCTGTTTGCCAAGTGAGTGACACCCAATAATGGATTCAGAGTTGAAATTGGGCGAGAAGTATACAATGACTGACTGGTTGGGCTGTGCTTCGTAAAATACAGATCTGGTCTACAATCAAGAACCCAGTTTTAATCTGGTTTACTATCGAGAGTCCAGCTGTAATCTGCGTTGCAATCA
Source organism: Sequoia sempervirens (assembly GCA_007258455.2). Taxonomy (NCBI): domain Eukaryota; kingdom Viridiplantae; phylum Streptophyta; class Pinopsida; order Cupressales; family Cupressaceae; genus Sequoia; species Sequoia sempervirens. The sequence continues at coordinate 19,246 of VDFB02354376.1, read as the reverse complement.
AACCCAGTCTTAATCTAGTCCGCAAGCAGGAAACCCATTTTTTAATCTCAGGAATCCAGTTCTTTGAAGGTCTTGAAGATTCGTAGCAATGGAGGCCAATGCTGGACTTGTTGCTGGTTCCCATAACAGGAATGAGCTTGTAGTGATCAGGCCTGACGAGCATGGTGTAAGTCTACTGCCGCAAAATCCATTTTATTTTATCAAACCCATATAATGCAGTTCGCGTGTGATATCCACACTGGATCCAAGTAGAGGTACCCTGTAAGTGCAAGTCCATTGCTCCTATCTACAACTGATTTACAGAATGCCCAGATTTATTTATCAATCTCCAAATAATGTATGAGGCCATGGATCCAAGTAGTTTTGCCCTGTCTTTTTTTTGCATTGTTTATCAAGGTAATACTGCAGTACATGGCCGCGCTCACAGGCATTAGATTTATATATGCTTGCATTGTTCTGTTCTAGAGAATGCCATTGAGATCCAGTACAAGTACCAGACTTATGACCTATAGATGTGCCTGGTTGTCACTTGAGCTTGGGAATTACTTGAGTGATACGGTAACTAAGAAGTTTGAAGATCCATAACTTATCTGATAAGGATTTTTAGTTGCCTTGTCCTTTTAGGTGTAGGTAAAATGTTTGTTGTATCTTGGATTTGGGATAGTATGTCGTGAGCCATTGTATGTGATTGTGTTCTTCCGTGCTAGTAACGTCCCGTGGATCTGGTAGGGGAACCAAAGTTACGGCATTTCCCAGTTACGTGGGGTGGGGGAGTATGTTAATTTCACGAATAATTGTCTAATACAGGGACGTCAGGATGTTTCCTATTTCATGCTGATATGTTTAGTCACTTTTAAGGAAGGCCATTCTGGGAATTTTTTCAGCTATGGCCTTTGTGGCATATGAGTGAGTGAACCATTGTAGGTGCTTGCATTCATCTATCCTAGCAGTGTCTGGTAGATCTGTTAGGGGAACTAAAGTTTTGGGATTTTCTCCGGTAAGGGTTTCAATTTCATGAAGAATTGTCTACTTTATGGAAATCAGTGTCTTTTCTTTTTCATGCTACTATACTTGGTCCCTGTTCAGAAATGCCATTGTAGATATTTTGCAGCCCTGGCCATCGTGTTAAACCAGTGATCTACCGTTTGTTCTTACATTCTTCTGTTCTAGTAATGTCCCGTGGATCTGGTAGGGGGTCCAAAATTGTGAATTTTCCCCATTAACCGGAGGGCAATTTCATGAAGAATTGCTTGATATAGGAATAGCAGTGTTTTCTATTGCATACTACTATAGTTGGTCCCGATTAAGAAAAGCCATTGATTATACATTCTTGCATTCTTCTGTTCTGATAATGTTGTATGAATCTGGTGGGAGTACCAAGTTCATCTTTGTTTTTTTTCTTGTCAGGGAAGGTGAATATCATGAAGAATTGTCTAAGATAGGAATCGTAGTGTGTTTTCTACGACATGTTACTAACATGGGGGAATACTGTCTTATGAACCATGTAGCCAAATATATTCCATTCATGGATCTGGTTGGAGATCTAAAGTTAACTCTTTTTATTTGAAGAGAGTTCTAGTTCACAGAATTAAATCATGTTTTATTATATAAAACTTGAATAAGGATACTGTCTTAGGCATTGTTGTATATTTCTTGCTTTTTTATGTACTATTATTGTCCTGTGGACCTGATAGGTGAACCAAAGTTCTGTTTTTCCCTTCCCCCAAGGGAGATCAATTTCATGAATTTTTTTTTGATATAGGGACACCAATGTGTTTTCTATTTCACATCAATGTTACGACAGTCAGTATCCGTATTAAGAAAGGCATTTTTTTGGGTTTATTTTGCAGCCTAAACCTCTCCATCATTTGAACGGACAAGTCTGCCAGATTTGCAGTGATGATGTTGGTCTCACAGAGGTCCGTGAGCTTTTTGTTGCTTGCAATGAATGTGCATTTCCAGTATGCAGGCCTTGCTATGAATATGAAAGAAGTGAGGGTAACCAAGTTTGCCCTCAATGCAAGACCAGATATAAACGTCACAAAGGTCAGGACTTTGACTTATTCAGTCAATGGAAACTCACAGAGCTTACATCTAGCATGCTTTTTAAAAGAATTATCATTTAGTTCATATTTTAAGATCTGCAATTTTGTCCTCCATGTTAATTGAGGACCGGAAAGGAATAGACATCTCAAGGTGCCCAATATGCAGGAAGTCCCAGAGTTGCAGGAGATGATGAAGAAGAGGATGTGGATGATATCGAAAATGAATTCAATTTTGGTGAGCGTGACAAACAAGATATGCAGTATGTAGCAGAGGCGATGCTTCATGGACAAATGAGCTATGGTCGAGGTGGAGATACAGATATGCCTCATGTAGTCCCAACAACTTATCCACAAGTGCCTCTGCTTACAAATGGTCATATGGTATACAATGTTCTATCATTTGTATGTTCGTTTCTGGTTATTAATTTGTTGGCATTCATTGCGATTCCTGAAATGGCAGACAGCAAAATATTCCACATCTGATTTGCAAGTTTTTGATGTACAAAATGGTCTCGTTCTTATCCTGTTTTGATTTATTTTTGTGCAGGACCCAGGCATTCCTCCAGAGCACCATGCCTTAGTCCCTTCATTTATGGGAGGGAGTAAAAGAATTCATCCTCTTCCCTATGCGGATCCCAATCTTCCAGGTAGGACAAGCAACCCATAAATAGGAAATTTAAGTTGGCTGAAAAATTCAGTGTATTATGATGCATTATCATGTTTGCTTATGCACCTACATGGATCTGGATGAATTTCATGTTTATTAACTAGGACATATATCACTTCTATCATGTCTTCGCTGCAGTTCAAACCAGATCAATGGATCCAACCAAGGACTTAGCAGCTTATGGTTATGGAAGTGTTGCATGGAAGGACAGAGTAGAAAATTGGAAAATGAGGCAGGAGAAAATGCAGGTTATGAGGAATGAAGATGGAGCGTTAGGAGGAAAGAATTGGGATCCTGATGGCAATGGCCCAGATGGACCAGATCTTCCACTGTACTCATCCTATGCCTTCTATCTGGCTTTTCTCAGAAAATATTTTTCTTGAGTATTAATGCATGTGCTTATGGTGCTTAAATATAGTAATTTATGCATCTCTTAAAGTGATGAAGACTGTGGGTGTCTGTTGCTCTAACGTTAAGAATGTCAAACATGTTGGTTCAAAATAAATGTTTTGTAATATCATACATGTGTTCTGATTATGGGTTCAATTGTACAGAATGGATGAAGCAAGGCAGCCCTTGTCAAGAAAGTTGCCAATTCCTTCAAGCAGAATAAATCCATACCGAATGATAATCGTACTTCGGCTTGTAGTTCTTGGCTTCTTTTTTCACTACCGTGTTATGCATCCTGTGCATGATGCTTTTGCCATATGGCTCACTTCAGTGATCTGTGAACTATGGTTTGCCTTTTCCTGGATCCTTGATCAATTTCCGAAGTGGCTTCCAATTGACAGGGAAACTTATCTGGATAGATTATCACTTAGGTAAATGATTGATTTGCCTGTAAACTTGATGGCAGAAGTTTTTAAAATTGATTTCCTTCAATTCTGGTTTGCTCTTCTTTTTAAAAAACTTTTTTAGGGAAAATCCCAAGTATTAATGTTAAGATGTGTTGGGTTTCAGGTACGAGAAGGAGGGACAACCTTCTGGTCTTTCTCCAGTAGATATCTTTGTTAGTACTGTGGATCCTCTCAAAGAGCCTCCTTTGGTTACTGCAAATACTGTTTTGTCCATCCTTGCAGTGGACTATCCTGTTGATAAAGTTTCCTGTTATGTTTCTGATGATGGTGCTGCCATGTTGACATTTGAGGCACTGTCGGAAACATCAGAGTTTGCAAGGAAGTGGGTTCCGTTTTGCAAAAAGTTTAACATTGAGCCCCGAGCTCCAGAGATGTACTTTGCACAGAAGATAGATTATCTAAAAGATAAAGTACAACCCTCCTTTGTGAAAGATCGTAGGGCTATGAAGGTATGTGCTGTTCAGAATGCATAGGATATGCAATATGTCTATCTTTAAGGATTTTACCTAATATTCCATTTCCTTAATGATGTTTGTTGATAGAGAGAGTATGAGGAGTTTAAGGTCCGCATCAATGCTTTAGTTTCTAAAGCACAAAAGGTGCCAGAAGAAGGTTGGACAATGCAGGATGGAACTCCATGGCCTGGGAACAATGTCCGGGACCATCCAGGAATGATACAGGTTGGATTTTAGCTTCTTCAATTAATGGAATTGTATTTTAAGAATTTTTGGACAAATTGTTAAGAAATGATTAACCAAACTCATGATTTATAAGGGATCTAATGAAAATGTGTGTTTTTACCAAATTATGAATGGCAGGTATTTTTGGGCCACAGTGGAGGACATGATACAGATGGAAATGAACTACCCCGCCTGGTTTATGTGTCCAGAGAAAAGAGGCCTGGATTCAATCATCACAAGAAAGCCGGTGCTATGAATTCTTTGGTATGGTAGACAGATTCTTACCTGCTTTTTTGTGTATTGAAAAAAAATTCAATTTGGTTTTTGAAGTCTAGTTTGTTAATGTGGTGCTTGTGCTAAGCATTCAAACTGATATCCTCAACATTTTGTCACTATTTCAGGTTCGAGTGTCAGCTGTGCTTACAAATGCTCCTTATCTACTGAATTTGGATTGTGATCATTACATAAACAACAGCAAGGCACTGCGTGAGTCCATGTGTTTCATGATGGATCCTACTGTTGGAAAGAAAGTTTGTTATGTTCAATTCCCTCAAAGGTTTGATGGTATTGATAGGCATGATCGATATGCCAACAGAAACATAGTTTTCTTTGATGTAAGTAGCACCTAAATATTGCTATCTGCACACCTATGCACACCTTTTACTTCTAAATTTTTCATTCAATTATTTGTGCTGCTTTAAGCGGATAACATTTTATGAAGCTGCTGTTTCACATTAACCTAACTAAGCAATCTTCTACTTCTCTCCGCAGATCAATATGAAAGGTCTTGATGGCATTCAGGGGCCCATATATGTCGGTACGGGATGTGTCTTCAGGAGGCAAGCACTTTATGGGTTTGATGCTCCTAAACCAGAGAAGGAACCTACGCATCTGAGGAGTTGCAGTTGCTGGCCGAAATGGTGTTGTTGTGGTTGCTGCACTTCCCGAAAGAAGAACAAGAAGGTTAAGCCAAAGCAAGAGAAAAAGAAGAAGAAATCTAAGCGCAGTGATGCCACAGTGCCCATCTTTAATTTGGAAGATATAGAAGAGGGGGTAGAAGGTAGGTTCTGCAATTTATCTTACATATTTTAGAATTCTATTAGTAGTTGCTAAATCTGTTCATAGTTTTGTCAGTTATATGTTGTTTTAACATTTTATCTAAAATGTTTTTGTGATGCAGGAATCGAAAATGAAAAGTCAGCATTGATGTCTCAGAAGAAATTGGAAAAGAAATTTGGACAGTCTCCTGTCTTTATTGCTGCTACTCTTCTTGAGAATGGCGGTGTACCACAAAATGCCAGCCCTGCTTCACTCTTAAAGGAAGCTATTCATGTTATTAGCTGTGGATATGAAGATAAAACAGACTGGGGAAAGGAGGTAGTTATTTTGAATCTTGCCTTAGAATCTATTGTATTGTATAACTTTGCTCATTTTGCTGATTCTTAGCTGGTTTTTCCAATCAGGTTGGATGGATTTATGGCTCAGTTACAGAAGATATTTTGACAGGATTCAAAATGCACTGCCATGGATGGCGATCTATCTATTGTATCCCTCCAAGGCCAGCGTTCAAAGGTTCTGCTCCTATTAATCTTTCAGATCGTCTCCACCAAGTTTTGCGGTGGGCTCTTGGATCTGTTGAAATTTTCTTGAGCAGGCACTGTCCACTATGGTATGGATATGGAGGGGGATTGAAATGGTTAGAGAGGCTGTCATATATAAATGCAACCGTATATCCTTGGACATCCATCCCATTAGTTGCATACTGTACTTTGCCAGCTGTATGCTTGCTTACTGGAAAGTTCATTATTCCAACGGTATTGCCTTAACACAACTATCTATATTACTGAACATGTGATATACTTGAATGCATCGTATGTATGGTAGCTTTGATTTATATTCTATAGCCTCCTCATGTGCCTTTTGTATGTCTGATTTTGTTTTGCAGCTTAGTAATATAGCAAGTTTATGGTTTCTGTCTATGTTTATCTGTATCTTTGCAACGAGTATCCTTGAGATGCGGTGGAGTGGTGTTGGGATTGATGACTGGTGGAGAAATGAGCAGTTTTGGGTGATTGGAGGTGTGTCCGCGCATCTATTTGCCGTATTCCAGGGTTTGCTGAAGGTTCTGGCTGGTATTGATACAAATTTCACTGTGACATCAAAAGCTGGAGATGATGCTGACTTTTCAGAGTTATATGAATTTAAGTGGACAACCTTGTTGATTCCGCCAACAACATTACTTATAATTAACCTAATTGGAGTTGTTGCTGGTGTCTCTGATGCTATAAATAATGGATATGAGTCCTGGGGCCCTTTGTTTGGAAAATTGTTTTTTGCCTTTTGGGTGATTGTGCATTTGTATCCTTTCCTAAAAGGTTTGATGGGCAGACAGAACAGGACACCGACAATTGTTGTTGTGTGGTCCATTCTACTTGCATCTGTCTTCTCCCTTGTGTGGGTCCGGATTAATCCATTCGTTAACAGATCAGATGGACCAACGTTGGAGGAGTGTGGCTTAGACTGTGAATAAGCTTTAAAATGTGACTCTAACCAAATGATTGGAGAGTCTTGCAGCATATTTGACATCGTAAGTGTAGTAATTTTGATGGAATTTGATGTCTTGAAAGCATATTCTACTAGTGATGATGACAAGAGACAGTTGTGCAACTTATGCAAGGCTGAATGACCCCTCTGTTTATGGTTGGGGATGAAACTTAGGAGGAAAATGCCAAGACTTTCTATGTGTAGTTTATTAATATATAGATAGTGCTACTCATTCCTTAATGAAGTCAAGACTTCTACCTCCTTGGTTTAGGTCTCCACTGACAATGGTGATCAATGGTTGAACCACTCTAGCAGTCTAGTAGAGCTCATCATTCTTTATTACTTGGTGAAAGGGTCAACATTGTGCACGTAGAATTCCTGTTGATCTTACATTGATTTCTTTCCAATAAGAGCATATTTATGCTTGCCATCAAAGGGCCATGCACAAATAGGAAGTGGGAGATGCAGATTAAAGTATTTATCTATATGTTTTTTGATTACCAGGTGCTGCTGTCATCTCTTCATCTCAGATATCCTGTAATTTGATATGTCCAGAAAGCGGTGTGCCATAATGCTTCAGTTCAGTTTATTATTTTGGGTTGTCCTAATTTATTTAGCAAGGAACGTCCAGGTGCTTTTTTACAGACATTGATATTGGACTTTGAAATTCTTGTGGTAAGGTTGACATCATCTTGACCTATAAATTTGTCTACATGATGTGTCATCTTTATTTGTAATAACAACTTGTCTAGAAAATAATTTGGGCTTTATTATTTTCTGCCCTCAAATATGTTTCCTGTTGATGCAGTAAATGGTATTTATTATGTCAATATAGCAAATTACAATCATTTTTTTCTAAATTGATGTGCAAACTCAAGTAATTGGATATGTTCTCAGAAACCCATTCTTGAACACTTCTTTAAGGCGGTCTTTTGTCAAGTTTACAACAATAGAAATAGTTTAAAATATAATTATGTAAAAATGTCAAATTGTAATTTCTCAAAGAAGCCATCCGATTACTAAATTATCATTTAACCTACTATTTATTGTGTTCTTGTGGCATATCCATTATTTTACTTCTGATGGAGATTGTTTAGTTTGATTAGATATATATTTAGCTATTATTTTGGTTAGTTGTTCATTATGGCATGCATCTCGATGTAACCTCAGTTCATTATACAGAATGTTCACAGTGGATTGTGGGGCAACGTAGTGCCCAAGTTAACTGAATGGACAGTATTGTTGCCAGTGTCGTGTAGATCAAATAAATGCAGTCGCACTTAATAGAACTTATATTTTACTGTATCTAATTGGACACAGCAGTTATGGCTTCCCAGTATGCTATTGTTCCTTTATAACTACTGCCAAATTAGCATTGTTGTCTTGCGACATGTGGGCCAGCCACTGGTTTTCAAGAAGTAAATATTCAGTACAGTCAGCCCCCTTTGAATGTAAAGATGATATTCAGGGGAATGGTTAATATCATAATGCATATTTATGGCATATGAATATAGGTAGTACACTGTCAAATGGGATAAGCTCAAGTGGTAAATCATTGGGGTTTTTGAAGTGGAAACATGTGCTCAAATCTCCAGGAGACATATTACATGCTAATATACACAAATTTTGAGTGTTTAATCAGGTGAAGTACCACATCCAATTCAGGGTGAAATGTGCCTCAATGGACAAGGCCAGGTGCAAGGGGCATGGGAATTTGATGGAAGAGATATTTTTGGTTGTGGCATCTAATCAGAATTGACTCCTAGTAAGAGAAATGTACTGAGCAAAATATATATAGGTAGTACCCAAATCAGCACCGTGGATGGAAACTTATTCACATGGCAAGCATAATTATGGGAAATGCCCTGCTGTGAATTCCCTCTGAAATTCTTTTTCCCTTTCCTCTCTAAATGATATTCTATCAGATTAACTAGACTAACTCTTCATTTGATCCTTGCTTGTCCTTGGCTATGACAAATTCATTTGAACAGTCTTGATAACCTTTTTCTTGTGCCATCCGGATGCTAAGATTTGTGTAACGCACTCAGAGAGATTAACACTGCATTGAGGATGGAAAATATGAACTTTGTTCCAGACAGTTTTGGCATGCTGGAAATTCCTGATACTCCATATAGTTTGGGTTCAGAAATTTGAAGAATCTTGATGTTACATTGCTTTTTGGCACACCCGCTGGAAATTCTTGCAGCACCATATGCTCACATATGAAATACTTTTTAGAGGTCACCTACCCGGATGCTACCCAGGGGGTGGGTGTAAACAGTGCTAGTTTTTCATTTTTAAAGAACTGTGATTCAACTCCATAAACTAATTGTAAGATTCATGTCTGGTTCAACATAAAGGATATCAAGGTCTGCCCTGTGTTTCGCAACTATTTTGTTGGATGCTTGCATTGATAAAAAAGGATTAAAAATCACATAAGCGTTGGGCAAAAATCTGGAAGAAACACCAGACATAAAACACATCAATGAAGCTGAAGTAACACAAGACACTATTTTTCTCAATGCTCGTATTGGTGAAAAGAGGATTAAAAATCACTTAAGCATCGGGCAAGAATCTGGAAAAAACACCAGACATAGAACACATCAAATCTTCTCGACTGAAAGTACTGATTCATGTTGAATTTGAGACCACATTCGATGTTATGTGGTATTGGTGTTGAGACAAAGATGATAGATAATTTGAGCTAGCTAGAGCAGCTGAAACTAAACAGACGGCATGCTGTTCTTTACTTAGAAATTTGGGTATGTCCCAATTAAAGAACAGACTGACAGCTGGTCAAAAGCTCTTCCAGGGGTCCATTTGGTGAGGAATTTATTGTATTTTAAAATGAACACTTCGACAGGATATCATTTAGTTAGGAATTTATCGATAAACAGTGTTCAATTGTTTTGCCCAACATTCACAGTGAGCTAAAAATCATGATGTATTTTTGTCCATTTGTGTGAGCTAAATCATTCATCATCCCATTTATTGAGGAATTTGTTGTAAAACAGTTTAGTTTTTTGTCCACGTTCTTAGTGAGCTAAACCACAACGGTTTTGTCCATCATTTTGAGTGAGAGAAGTCACTCATCTTCACTAAAATTTGATCTGTTAAATTATTTATTGTAATTTCAATTAGTTGAATGCCTAAAATCTAAATCCCATATGGCACACAGGTGGTCTTAACTGGCCACAACAACAAATGTTCTTCCTTTGAGGTTTATAAGCGTTCCAAAGGAGATCTTAACTTCCCCCCACAACAAATTTTCTTCCTTTGGGGTTCATAAGCGCCCCAAAGGAGCACTGACATTATAATTAGCTACTTGGACAAAGTAGTTAATTATAAGGATGTGTTAGTGGGAGCTAAGTTGGACATATGCAGCCACTTGTTAATGAAAGTGACTTTAGTCTTGGCATTCTCTCTTGTAGAATGCCATTCTTGTCTTTGTTGTAACTCTTGGTCCCATAGATTATTTGGTCTTGTAAAAGTCAAGAAAAAAAAAAAATCGTTTCATTTGGAAAAGGTGGTCCCTTATTTACTGCTAAATTGATCTACAACTTTCCCATATGAAACACATTTATTCTATTCCTATCACAATCCAAACCAGCTAGCGGCAATATCAGAAATGATGGTTTGGGAAAAGAGATGTAAGTGAAACAGTAAAAGGGCTCAACGTTGGATTCTTTGAGTTGAAAAGACCTGGCTGATATGAGCTGAAACATATATCAATTATAGAGAGCATGGTTGAATGGATAAATGTTTTGTGGTAATGTTAATTTTTAGTATTTAGTTTTTCTAATTCGATTTGACCATGGTACCAGAACAAAGAATTTATTGCAAGCCCTATGGACATGCCTCTTTCTTTGTCACTGTACTTTCATGGGGACCATGGTACCAGCACATCCAACAAAGATGGATTTAAATAAGGAATATCACTTAAGTTAGTAATGATGACGATGTTTTCCAAATCCATTAGTTTTCAAATTATGTTGGGGGAAATTTATTTCATCAAAGTTGTTTGAAAATTGAGTTCAAGTTTAATTATAATTAGATAAATTAATTTGTGGTAGGGGAGAGGGGCCCATAGTATGGCAGCCTACTTTTGCGTTTTTGAATTTCATAACATATGATTTGAAAAAAGTCTAAATTTTGTACAGCAGTTTACTTGCTAATTCATCTGCCTAAAAAAATTATTTTTAGGGTCGCATCATCAAATATGGTGCCACATCAACATGTTTTTTGTAAAATCACATAGGGGCCCATAGTAGGGCATTGAGTACCCTAAACATGTTTGGCTGATGTGGCATCACATGATTTGTCAGATTATGTAATTTATGGAAAAAAGTGTTTTACAAATGAATATTAAATGCTCCAAGGTGGGGCCTATATATATCTACTTTTATCCCTACTATTGGTCCTTGCCCTACTATAGGCCCCTCTCCCCTACTTTTTGTGAATACAACTTTCACATCAATTAAGTTTTAATTTCGTAAGTTATATAATATGAATTTCATAATCATAAAAAAAATTCAATTAAAATTTTATATTATAATAATTAATTCCATCTAATAGTAATGCTAACATTTAAAGTTATGATGGAATATTTAAGAAAATAGTTAAAGCAAAATTGTGGTGTATAATTCATTCCAAAAAAAGAAATTTAGAAACAAATATTTATTTTTTAATTAAAAATATGTATTTAAAACCATAGTTATATAACATTGGCTTATTAGTGATATGAGATTTCCACAATCCATCATGAATGTATTTTATTGCTTCTAGATTTGATTGTGTGCAAGTTCTTCCATCAACGTTTCGGATCACACTCTTCCTTAGGACGCTGAAGAGAGCAAGAGGTGTAAAAATGATATGTTGCAGACCCAACATTGCATAAAAAGGTTGGAAAGAGGGAGGAGAGATAAGGGGGCACAAGAATCAAGACACCAAGAAAAATAATGATAAGTTAAATTGGTAAAAAGGAAAGAACAAGATAAAATCAAAACCAAGAATTAGAACCAAAAAATATGAAGACTTAATTATCTTAAAGATATAATATAGTAAGAAAAAAATAAAACATAAACCGTGTATAAACAAAACAAACAATTGTTTTGAGAGCTTATGGATTTAACTGTGTATTTTTATTTAGATCGACGTTTTGAATCACATTGATGTAGGAGCATCACTTTCATGTAATGTTTTTATGTTCATTTTGATGTTAGGAGTCTTTGTTAAGTTTGTGAAGGTCTTACAAGGTCCATTTGGATCCTAATCCAATGGTTTTGATAGTTTGAATAGGCTAGAAATTCAAATTATGATTTTCCCGCCAAAAGTGCAATTTGAATTCTAGGTGATGTTTTGACATGCTACAAGGTTGGGAGTTTGTCCTCAACTCTTGTTTTTGGCTTTCATGGGTCTAATAAGGTCTTAAAAGGACCATGGGAATTCATGTAAGGGTCTTTTGGGTTGATTTGTTTCTTAGTTCATGGGAAAGGTTGCACAAAGGGGCACAATTGTCAAATTTTATGACATAGTCATTAGGTTTTGTAGGAAAAAGGACTAAATGCTCATGTGTGACTGTTTTTGAAAGTCTTTTGATGCCAAATCAATGAAAATATACGCTCCAAGAAGTTGTGGGAGCAAGATTGCATGAAATATGTCATGTTTGACAATTTTATGACAGTTTTATGAAAAAAAAGACAGTAAAGAATTGATTGGTATAGACTTGTACGACATAGTTTCAGGTTTATGATTGTGTGGGATGATAATGGCATGTCTTAAGATTCAAATGCAGGTGATTTGAAACAATTTCATTGAGTTTTGCTCAAGTTATGATCAAAATCGTGCTCTTTGCCCTGTTCAAAAACTAGGGTTTTTAGTGAGTTAAAAAAATTCACATCGCAAGTTCTAACTGGTGAAAAATCATGAAATTTGGAACATAATTTATGTAGGTTTTTGTGAATGTTTCCACCAAAGGGAACATGATAATTCATTAATTTAAATGATCTATAGAGGACAGTGTGTTTTTATTAGCATCTAGACTATTGTTATCCTTGAATCCAGCTACGCTCGATTCACAAGATAACCCCCTACAAAACTTGTCTGTTTCGTAGGTTTGTGTACTTCAATCACAAAAAATGAGGAAAATTTCAATTAGCCTTAATGCATAGTAATAAACCTCGAATCGTCCGTTTGAGCATTTGTCCTTGGTTGTTTCTCAAAAATCTTCAAAACACATGTTTTGCTAATTTTCATCCTTTGGGAGTTAGAAATTTTTTAGCTCATGTAAGAGCGCTGATTTTCAATGCTCCTACATGAGTTAAGTCATGAAATTTCTCCAAGTGTTGGAGTGTTGATTTTCAGTGCTCCTACACTTTGCACTCATCCTATGTCAGATGTTTGAGTGCTAATTTTTAGCGCTTCAACATGTAATCTTTCTGTCAAGTCCTCAACATGTTAAAGCGGTCTTTTTCGCCGCTTATGCATCTTCAACATTTTGAAAATGTTGGAGCGGTGAAAATCACCACTCCTACATTTTCCCTCCTTAACACGAGTAGTCATTAATGCAATTCGTGGTTTATTAATGACTCATTTTAAAGTCGTTTTTATCTCTTTTTAAGTTTTTTTATTTTTCATTTCTTCACGTCTTGCTTTGGATTCGATCTCCTAGGCATCTAGCAAACACCTTCGAATTCAAGGATTGTGTAGAAGTTTGGATTTGTTCCTGTTTTCACGCGTTTTCTGTGTCTATCATTCTGGGGTTTTTGCACATCGGTCTTGTTCTTGCAGGTACGATTGTTTCTCCTCCTTTATTTTGAATGACTAAGTTATTCTAAATGATTGTTGGGAATGCATTAATCTTTCTATGTTTTTAGGTTTCTTTTTATTCGTGTTTTCTTTTAAATGTTGTTTCGCCCTAGTTTTCATACTTGGGGTTTCGCGTGCCCTAGTTTTATTTTGGTTTTCCTTATTGAAGGTATGAGCATCATTTTTTTTTAGGCTATGTTTTCAGTTTTCACCACTCCTACAAAATATTTATCTTCCCCAAATGTTAAAGCACTGAAAAGTTTCATTTTTGCACATGACTCAACATTATGCTAAGCATATAAGAGCAGGAATTTTTAGCACCGGTGCATGAGTTTGAATTTTCCATTAGTTGCACAAGTGCTGATTTTCAACGCTATTACATGAAAGAAAAACCTTTCAAGATGTAAGGGCGTTGATTTTTAGCGCCCTTGCACAAAAGATAGTTTTTCACTAAACGCTCAAAAAATCATTTCATTTGCTTTCCAAACTTCGTTCCACTACCATTGCTTCATTTTCTGTGCTCTATTGCTCACATCCACTTGCTAGTTTGCTCCTTTCTACTCCATTCTCCATCATCATCGCATTCAAGTTTCCCAAACCCATGAAATTGCTCAAATTTACACCTCGGTTTTTCCTACCTTTGCATTAGAATTGTTAAAGCCTACTCTTGCATACATTTTGATCTCTTGTGCGCAGGTTCTGGTGTAGTTTTGATCAAGTTCTTTCCTATCACCAAGCAAGAAGGCTTTGAAGTACAATAAAAAGGTTCTTCCCATGTTTCAATTTTTCAAAGAAGTGTTCATCAATGGTTCAAGAAGAAATTGAAGACAAAGCTTTCTCAATAGCTTCAATGAACAAAATGATGGATTTCCAGCTTGTTCTAGATTTAAGAATTGTTCCTGAAAGGCATTAGAAAGTGTTCAATCTCATCAGAGGACTCAATCTCAAGAATCCTCGTCATCTCCAATGCCAGATAGTGATGAAGTGCACATCATCATAAATTTTTCATGGAGAAAGATGTTGAAGAAGGCCAAATTTTGCCGTAGATTAGATTTCCCAATTTTAGCATTTTTCATGCTTTATGTAAATAGGCTTTGGCATTTTACATGTCATTTTGAGAAATTTAATTACATGTAAAACAAATATGTTTTCTTACATTTATGGACAACATTTTTGAATAAGTCAACTAGTTAGTTAGGGTTTTTCCTAAATTAGCTCTTCTCTCCCATTTATAAAGAAGAGAGGATTCTATTGTAATTGTGATCTTTTATCTTGTGCACCGAAGTGTTGCTCAATTGTGAAGCAAATATTGAAACTTTGAGTTCATTTTTGTGAGTCTATTTTTGATCAATAAAGAAATGAAATTGCACACCAAACTTTGTGTTGGGAACAATTATCTTGTGATTTGATTGAAATTGACAATATTAAGTAATTGAGATTGAAAGGACTTTTGAGTAAATATGTGTAGACTTTGAGTTACACTCATTGCTTGAACTTGTGATATTGTTGATATTATTGGCGAATTCTCTATAAGACTTTGTGCTTATATTTATTCATGTTGCTCGTGGGATTGGAAGTGAAGTATATCAAAGACTTTGTGCTTCTTTTACAACGTTGGTTACTATCTTGAAGGATTCATTATCGAAAACTATGGAATGACTTTGTGCCTCCGTGAGCTTTTCTTATTTGTTACTTATCTTTATCATGTTGGTATTCCTAGACTTTGCTTTGACAAGATAGGAATATTGGAATTACTACTTAGTTTTAATTTGAAGTCGTATTGCATCCAAAAGTTAAAATTATGAAACATTGTAAAACATATTCTGTGAAAAAAGAGAGAATCGTGAATGTGACACACCCCTATATCATTATTGTGGTGTACATTGTTGTAAATATTTGACTAGTTTTCCTTAGTTTCAATAAGCAGTAAGAAGGGCGCCTCCCCTTTCTGAGAGAGGAGATTATATCTCACATAAATGTGGTTGAAATCAAAGTTTTGTAATCTGTTAAAAGGGATTACAAATTTTTTACCCAACAAATTTTTGGTGACTCTACTAGGGAACGAAGCACACAATCAAAGCCTCACGCTTTCGATTGAAGTGGATAAGCACTCCAATATCTTATTGTGATCTTGTGTATTGTTATTATTAATATCTCTCTTGTTTCAAGTCTACATGTTGGTTGACAAAAGCTATACACGAGGTTTAAGGGTGCAAGGAGTGGTGGACCCATTTTTCAAATTGTTGCAGTGACATAACATCCTTCATTCTCCTCCATGATCAAGGTCACTGTTACAACGAAATGCAAGCTATCCTCCACAAAGACTAAGATCTCCACTTCTGAGTGAATCTTTTGTTTTTCATAGAGTTCCAGCTCAAGTACTTATCTTACAAAATATTATGGCTGCACCACCTCCAAGACCTTGGGGAAATGCTTTTGGTCCACTCAAGTTGGCAGGCCCTTTACATGAACTTCCTCATGTCTCATAGAAGCATATTCTGAAGTTTCAAGGTGATGGCGAGCAACACCCTAATGAGCATATTGTTGCCTTTTACATTGTTTGCAATGTTCTTGTTGTTGAGCATGAAGATGTTGTTGTGAGGTTGTTCATTGAAACTCTACAAGGAGTCGCTAAAGAATGGTTCTATACTCTCCCAGGTGCTTCAGTTACTAGTTGGAATACTCTTCACACCAAGTTTGAAGAAAGGTTCAAGCCTGCTGAAGATGCACATGCCTTGTTGGCACAGCTTACAACCATGTGAAAAGAAGCCCATGAACCCACACCCATGAACCCATGCGTGAGTTCGTGGCTAAGTTTAATAAGCTGGTGACAAGAATTCCTACAGTGGTGAGGCCAACAGATCATAATTTAAAGTGTTTCTTCATCAATATGCAACTTCCCAAAGTAAGTTTTCTTTTGCGTAGGGCAGTTCTTGCCAATGTTGAAGAAGCTCAACAGTTAGCTACAAGTCTTGAGGATGGCATGATTCTTTCCGGTGAAATAAGAATGAAAGTAAACAGGAAAGTGCACGCCTTAGGATCTTCAACCTCCAATGCTAACTCTAACTTTGTTGATCCTATGGTTCAAAAATTGGCAAATGAAATTTCAGCTTTGAAGAAGCAAGTTTCTAATAATAATACTTATAAGGATATTCCAAGAAGAACTTTCCCCAATTCTTCCTGTTATTCTGGTAACACCAACCAAAATCAGAATCGTCTTCCAGCACCTCAAGGAATACTTGCTTTAGAGGCTCCACCCACCAATGTAGTTGGGGGATACTATGAAGTGGAGCAAGGTGATTACACACAACTAGGATATCCTATGAAAGAAAATTCTAATCTATTCCATAAAGATGAAGCAGATCTAGCTGGTGACTCTAACATTGGTTATTTGCATATTGAGCGTGAACCTAATGAGGAGGACATAGTGATAGATGCATATGTTGTCTTCACTCGGTTGCAGCAAAATCAACTTGACCAAAATCAAGTTGATAATACAAAAGCAAAGGACAAATCACCCATAACTATTGTAAAAAGAGGTACTCCTTTGCCACTACAACCGAAGGACGCAATAAATAAATTAGTATGTTCTCCTCATCCTCCTATTGTTTTTTCAAGTTCAAAAACTAATTATCAGGTTCCTAAGACCAGTGCCCACTTTGTTAAACCTATCCTTGAAGTTACGCCTACTTCCTTGATCAATTCATTTCAAGCATTTGGTATCATTGATCATGCAAAGAAAGCAAAAATACAGATGTCTGAAGCCGAATAATTGAAAGCTAATCTTGAGCAATTTGATATGATTGTTAAGTTTGTGAAGGATAAAGGAGCCAATCCATCTAAAGAAATCCCTTCAAATATTCCTGTTGCCCCAAAGCCTAAGCCTCCGCGAAGTAACTTAGTCTATGCTTCGTCGTTAGTTCCATAAAATATTGATCCTTTCTACATCTCATTCTTAGTCAATGGCTTCAAGTTGAGAAATTGTGTTATTGACTCTGGTGCATCTAACAACGTCATGCCTACTAAGGTAGCTACTACCTTGGGTGTAAATCTGACAAAAACTTTTGGTTGTTGCTTCTCCATGGAGAATAAACGTATGCCTCTAATCGAGAAAATCAAAGATGCACAATTTGCACTTGCAGCATATCCAGAGAAGAAGGTCAAGATGACAGTCTTGGTTGCAGATGTTATTACTTCTTATGGTCTCTTACTTGGATGCAATTTATGCAAAGATGTGGGAGGAGAGCTCAAAATGGATATGTCAGAGGCAAGGATACCTGTCAAGGGTGTTATGAAGAATTTATTTTTGGAAAGGGAAGCAAAGTTCTCTATAACAAGACTGGGTGACCCAAAGGCTCAAATTCTCTTTGAGTCTCTTGAAATGGGCTCTTACTATTTGCAAACTGAAGAAATATCCGAGTCTTTGGATAGAGATGCAAGCAAGGAGCAAGAAATTGATGGCTTGTCCTCTTCAAATACAACATCTATTCTAGATAAGGAATTGTCTTAAGACAAAAAGTCTTCTTCAGATGGAGAATCTTCTTCGAATAAAGAAGCCATAGATTTTCAAGTTATCATTTTAGTAGATCTAAACAATGTTTGGAATATTGAATTTGATGGTAGTTGTTCTTCCATTGGATCAAGAACGAAAATTTTTCTCATACCTCTTGAAGGAAAAATATTCATTTTTCCTTTCAAGTTGTAGTCTGACAACAATAATAATGACAAAGCAGAGTATGAAGCATTATTGTTAAGAATGAAGGTTGCATGTAAGAAAGGAATTAAAAACTTTCATACCCAAGGTGATGCCAAGTTAATGATTTTTCAGAAGAGATGGTATCAAATAAAAAATGAAAGGTTGTGGCATTATCACAATTATGTTTGGGATCCTGGTATAAGCATTGTATGATGCATCATGGGACAAAAGGAGAGGACTTATCACTGATTCACCAACTTTCTGGTGAAAAAAGCGTCTTTATTTTTAGTCTTTTTTGTTTTCGTCGCTTGACTCTATGCCCAATGGATGGATAAAGGCACTTGGAGTCTGGAGTTCTTCTCCCTTCATTCGTTTCTAAGAACGATTGAAGGAATCTCTCCAGCTAGAGCTAGCTATTATCCTCAAATCTAGTTACGCTCGATTCATTGGATAACCCCCTACAAAAATTTTATGTTTTGTAGGTTTGTGTACTTCAAGCACGCAAAATGAGGCAAATTTCAATTGGCCTTAATGCATAGTCTTAAACCTCAAATCGTCTGTTTGAGCGTTTGTCCTTGGTTGTTTCTTGAAAATATTCAAAACACATGTTTTGCTAATTTTCATCCTTTGGGAGCTAGAAATTTTTTAGCTCATGTAAGAGCATTGATTTTCAGCGCTCCTACATAAGTTAAGTCGTAAAATTTCTCCAAGTGTTGGAGCATTGATTTTCAGCGCTCCCACACTTTTCACTAATCCTATGTCAGATGTCCAAGTGCTAATTTTTAGTGCTTCGATATGTAATCTTTCTATCAAGTCCTCAACATGTTAAAGCAGTCTTTTTTGTCGCTTATGCATCTTCAACATTTTGAAAATGTTGGAGCGGTGAAAATCACCGCTCCTATATTTTCCCTCCTTCACACGAGTAGTAATTAATGCAACTTGTGGTTTAT
>VDFB02354375.1:0-21341 GCA_007258455.2 Sequoia sempervirens | reverse complement strand
AAGTGAAATGCCCATAATGAATGGAATTCCATGCATTTCATATACATTAAACTACTATGTGCACAAAGTAATGAATACATGTACATTGTATTAAATACAAGCATTGTGAAATATGGTGGAAAACTGGTGGGAAGACAAGCAATAAATGCATAGTTAATTGGATTTTATTGGTCCTTATTCTTGTTCATTTATTGGTTGTTCTAAAGCTTCTGTGTTTTCAACTATTTGTTCCTATTTTTGGTGTCTTTAGAATTCAAAACCTAGAGCTTCACTAAGATTTCATGAACTAGCTATGCGTTCACTGCATATGCACCCACATTATATAAGGCATTGCCACAAGCATTCAATTTCCCCTGTAATGCCTCTAGTTGTCAACTACAAAAAATAAAACCGAAAAGCCACTCACCAATTGCACATCGTTTCCACCACTCCACCATGAATCAAGAACTTTACAGAAAGGCAAACGTCAATAACAGTAGCCCATATTCAAAAACACACAAGCTTCTAAACAAATAATAGGAAAATTTGTGTTGATTGCATATGCACCAATGGTCTAGAATACATTGCTCATACCACCCAATTTTCCTTGCAACGCTTCTAGTTATTAAGTATCAAAAACAAACAAACATGCCACTCATTAGTTGCATACTTGATTTAGTTTTGTTTGTATTGTTGTATCGCATGTTGCTTCAAGAATACTTAATTCATGAAATCTTAGATGAGTGATGGGTTTTGTTTGTACTAAATCTCATTTGGTAAATACATTATGGATTTTTTATCTCCTAGTTGCGCTTTTGCATATTTGTTATTCTGAAAATCTGAACTAGTGGTCAATGGCTTGGCTACCTATTTATAAAACTTGATATCTTTTTGACTACATATTCAATGAACGTATAGTTAATTCATGAAACCTTAGGAAACTACTAGGTTTTATTTGTGCTTATTCTTGTTTCATTATAGTTTGTTGAAAATCTTGTAAGGTTTTTTACCTATTTCTTGTGTTTTTGCATATGTGTCCACGTGCAGTTTGACCACAACATTTTTGCAATGGGCCAAAATTAGACAAAATTGCAAAAATTAGATAAAAAGAAACAATTTGCACAACTTTAACACACATTTCAACAATCAAACTTCCTTGCAAAAAAATCTCCAAAAACATCTCATACTTTGACCTTTCACTCTCTGCTTCAAGAACCAAATGTATTTGTATCTCTATAGATCTTTGTGTCTACTCCAATCGCAAAAAATGGTTCCTATTACAAGGAAAATGTTAACAAAATGTAGTCAATGCATGTACACTTAACAAGATCATGCCCATGTCAATTAGTTTTACACATGTTGTCTGTTTCTATAAGCTTTTGAATTAGCTTTTACCAAATATTCAAAGTTCTTCTCCATTCAATTTTTAATACATCACTTGTCCAATAACAACTCACCTAGATATCACATTCTCCAAAACTAAATTCTTATTAAGAAAATGTCTTTTTCTTTTCAAACAACAAAAAATTTCTTTCTACCTAAACATTTGTCACAAAACTTCAAGACCATAATCTTAGACATTCACCAAAGGCCAAAATTCTCCCCCATCTAAATTCCTACATGTATACATGTAACACCTTTTCCATTCTCACTATACATGCAAACATCTGATGCTTAGAAGCTATTGACTACATCGAGATATAGACAAGACTTATTTTCAACATAGCAATTTTAGTGTTAAACCATGTTGCATATAGTAGTAATTTGTCAAGTATAATGATAAATAGTTTAATACTTTAATGCTCTTCTGAAAAAGAAGTCTCCTCAATGCTATGAGCTCCAATGTGACTAAAAATTTCTACCTTGTAATATCTAAGTATTATTTCTAGGGTCATATGTACAACAAGCAATTTTTCTAGTTATCAAATGCCATAAACACACAACAAAGCCATTGAAAGCTAGTACAGTTTTAGAGACTAACAAACATGAAAGACTGCAGCTAACAGCCAAAAAACCCACAATCTCTTCAACAAACATTAAACAAACAATAGTAAGCACAAACAAATCGCAACACTCACCTAAGATTTCATGAGTCATCTATGCATTCATTGCATATGTGCCTGCCAGCCCTCCAACACACCTCACACCCACAGTCCAAAAGACCTTACTCAAACTATACAGTTTCCCCTCTAATGCTTCTAATGATCAAGTATAAAAAAAAAGATGACCCACTCACCAGTTGCACATTGTTCATTCAGCTCTTCCCTCATTCAAGCACGACATAGTATCACAAGTGTCAGAAATGACAACTCATAGCCAAAAAACACAAAAGCTTTTCAATAAATAGTAAACAAACAAAAAGAAGAAAACAAGCACTTGCTTCATAGTTCATGGATTAACTATGCATTGTCTGCTTGTGTACACGCCAACTTTCCAACACATATCGCAAAGTTTGCATTTCATGCATTAAACATGCATTCACCACAATAGCTAATTAGACATGTTTAACTTTTGAAGGTAAAAATGATGACTTGTTCATGTCTTTATTTGTGTACAATGTGTACGTGTACAAATTACTTTCATTGTGCCTCAAATATAACTTGATTGTTACTAATAGCTTCCTAGCCTAATTGGAAATTCTTATACATAGTTGCGTAGGTTTTTTTTACTATTAAGATTATGAAGCACCTTAAAGATGTTTTGAGAAACAAAATATGCTGAGAGTATTGGTATCAAGCAATCCCAATACATTTGTTTCTTGATGCATTAGAAGAATAGTATGTTGTTTCTACATAAAACATCATTTTAGATCTTTCAGCAATGCCTTGTTCACTGTACAAGCATAGAATGCATTAACTATGCATTGATTGCTTTAATGGCAATTGGCCTACCAACAAAACTTGTAAATTTAGATCTAATGATCAGATATTTGCAACAAAGAAATTGCATCCATCAATTTGGCCTATTTTCTCAAATGAAAATGAACAATAGGCCTACTTGAAAAAATAGGAAAAGATATAAATAATAATTTTCAAACAAAAGAAATATGTTCTCAAGCACTATAGTTATCAAGTATCATAAGCACACAGCCAACCCACTCATGAGCAGTGCACTTTTAGAAAATAACAAACATGGAAGAGCGCAATGAAGAACTTGAAATAGAGAAGCCTTTGAACAAACAATTGTCAAAGAAGAATAGGCATAAATAAAATCTAGCACTTGCTTCACATTTAATGAATCAACTATGCATTCACTACCTGTGCACTTATCAGTTCTCCAACATATGTCACCCAATTTTCTTTTTGAGCTTTGTTGTTAGACTAATGGTTATTCAAGCAATAAATAGATAGTTTATGCATTTAATGCACTTACAATCGATAAGACCTTTCTCAAATCATTCATCTTTCTTTGTAAGAGTGAGCAACACTTCTAGTTATCAAGTATCAGAAATAGAAAGACAAGGTAGTTACTGATAGCACATTGTTCATAGAACCTTTCCCTCGTTTGGGCATTGCATTGAGTGTCAAACACCAAAGATAGAAGACCAAAGCTAAAAAAATAGAAGGTTTGAATCAAGCATAAATGAGCATTTACTGCTTCCATACGGAGGAGTTTTCCAACACATCTTGAACATTTTGCAATTAATGCATTAAACATGTATTTAGTATTTCAAGATTGAATATTTTGTAGTATATATAATGCCCCCCTATTTTCCTAATTTACTTAAACTAAAATGAACATTAGGCATACTCCAACCAATAGAATAAGAGATAAAACATAATTTTCAAACATCAAAGATTTGTCCTTAAATCCCAACTGTGAGAAAAACACAATTTTTTTGAACAGTATAATTTAATTTGCCAACCAATTATTTCAAAAGCAAATACAACCATTGCAATAGTAATATGTTTGTGAACAAAAAAAGTTTCCATGTTTATGAATTCCATGCAATTCCATTCACTATGCTCATCTATCTATTTGACAAGTTAGATTCTTGAACCAAGTTTCTCCCTTATTGTTCACAATTCTTCCAAGAAACTATATTTAGGCACACTAGAAGACTTTAAATTCATTGTAAACAAAAGGGAAAAATGATACAAGAATCATACCTTTTAGTTGTTTGTTCAATAACCAAATATACATGCAACCATTTAGATCTTTGCCCCCGTCTCCATTCCCAACAAATGGTACCTGTTAGAAAGATATTTTAGAAAAATGAAAATAGTTCATGATATATAATATGTTATTCATAAACATGAAACACACAAGCACATGATAAAATTTACAAAAAAATATTTAAATGCAATAATTTTTACGAAGCATTCAAAAATTAAATCAATATTATGTCAACTTTTCTAACAATGTAGGAAGCATTCAAGCAATCAACATATGGTTAATACATTCAATGCTTCCATAGTGAACATGATCTATGTACCAACAAGACAACCATACAAGCTTTTCAAGAAACACTAAATGAATGAGAATAAGCAGGAAAAAGTCGAAGCACATGCCTGACATTTCATGAATTAACTATGTATTCATTGCTTGTGTACCCACTAGGCCTTCAATTAACTTTTTATGTACAAATACACTTGATTCATTGAATTTGTGTAAGAATTATGCCAAGTGTTTGAAACAGTCCAATCTGTGCCAATAAGAAAGTGATCATTGCAGTCATTTCATTGCACTAATAATGTAGCCAAAGATGTGCATAAGTGCAACCATGCAATATGCAATTCATATGCACTGCTTCAAATAGTGTGTCAGTGAGATTTTCCTACAAGAAAATGAAAGCAAATATACCTATATTATACATTCTGGTGAATGTACAATGCAAAAAATTACACATGGAATCCATAGCACATGCCTGTAACTATGCATAACTCTCATTACAAAAGTAACTTGCTTTTGGCTATAAAAGAGTTTCATGTTTATGAATTATATACCATGTCATTGACTATATTGATCTATTTATGTTTCTCAAGTCTGTGAGCTTCTTGAACACTGAAGGAGCTACAAAGTTATTATTTGAATAACTTAGTTTTTTGTGCTAAAAAATTATAGTTTATGTCTTCTTCTATTGCTTTCAGTAGGTCAATTTTTCATTTTCATTTAAGTAAATCAAGCAAACAAGGCCGTAGTATATATTGTGGAAAATATTTAATTGGGGGATGCATATAGTGAGAACTTTCACAGTGGAATGATGTGTACTGAAACAATGAATACATGTTTAATGCACTAAATGCAAACTTTGTGATATCTATTGGACAACTCAAGCATATGAAAGCAGAGAATCCGAAGTTAATTAATGAAATATGAGCCAAGTGGTGTCCTTATTGTTTTCTTATTGTTTTTTGAGAAGCTTTCATGTCTTTGGATGTGGGTTGTTGTCTGCAACATTTGCTATTCTGGACAATTATTGAATGAGGGAGAAGCTAAAGGAATGATATGCAACTGTTGAGTGGGTATCTATTTCTTTTTGATACTTGGGTAGTAGAAGTGTTAGAGGTGAAACTGAACATTTTAAGGGAATTGGATGGTTTTTGTTTCTTTTATATATTGATTGCACTTCTGTATGTTTGTTATTCTATAAAAGTGCAGTGGTCATCAATGGCTTGGCCATGTGTTTATGATACTTGATAACTAGAGGTACCGTTTGCTATTATAAGGGCTAACAAGACAACTGAGTACACTAAATTATATATTCTTTGTGGAAGGTCTTGTCATGAATTCATTGTATTTAAAGAGAAATAATAATACAAGAATATGATCTTCCACTTCCTTGTTCAACAATTAACTATATTTACAGCTAAATATATCTTTGTATCCATCCATAGTTGCACAAAAACATGTTACTTTTGCAACCAAGAATATGCATAATTACAATCATTGGATATGCAATTCATTGCTGAAGTATGAGATTGTTTTGTTTAAAATATTTTTGTCTTTTTCCTATAGTTGGGATTTAAACGCATATTTTTTGTGTTGTAAAATAATGGTTTACCTCTTTTTCCAATGGTTTGAGTAGGTCAATTTTTCATTTTTCTTTAAGTAAAATAGGAAAATAGGGGAACATTATCTATTGTCGGTAACATTATATATTGTGGAAAATATTTAATCAGGGGATGCATATAGTGCTAGTTTTGGTAGCGGGCTAGTCGGTGCTCAACCAATCAATGCATGTTTAATTTACAGAGAACGCTTGGCTAGTTTGCATGCAAAAAAAATAGACAAGCATGGTAAATTTTTGCAAGCATTTCCCATTAGCCCTTGTTACAATAACCAAGCATCATAAACACATAAACAAGCCACTCACCAATAGTACACTACAACAAACTAACAAACATCAAAGAATGAATACTTGTAGTTATCAAGTGTCAAAAACACATAGCCAATCCATTCATCACCAATGCACCTTTGCAATACAATGAACATGCAAAAGTGCAACCAATAGCTAAAAAATCCACAAGCTTTTCACAAATGATAAACAAACAAAAAAAAACACAAAAAAAAACCCAACACCTACCTAAGATTTCATAAATTAACTGCGCATTTACTGCACATATACCCACATGGAAAAATGCAATGAAGAGCTACAAAACCCACAATCTTTCCAACAAACGATATTGAAATAGGAATAAGCACAAATAGAACCTAACACTCCTTGATGAATTCATGAACTAGTTATGCATTCACGGCATGTGAACCCACAAAATTTCCAAAAATATAATGTTGTATTCTCCCAATTTACTTAAACAAAATTGAATAGTGGACATAGTACCATTTAATGCAATAGCTATATATTGATAGACAAGCATGCCATATCCAACGCATAGGATACAATTGTAAAGTTGACCTACTCCAACATGCAATGAACATATAGTTAATTCATGAAATGTTAGGTGGCTGCTGAGATTAGTTTCTACTTATTATCGTTTAACCCATGAAATATTAGGGCTCGATTTTTTTTTTCTTATTCTTGTTTATTTATCATTTATTGGAAAGCTTGTCAATACTTTAGCCTTTTGCATCTTTGTTATTCTGTAAAAGTCAATTGCGGGTGAATGGCTTCACTATGTCTCTATGATAGTTGACAACTACAAGTATTCCTTGTTATATTTCTTATTCTCGTTAAATCCCAACTATAGGGAAAAGGCCAAAATATTGTAAACAATACAATTCACTGGTGAAGTGACTATTTGAAGAGCACATGCAATCAATGCAATATTAAATCTATCATTCAACAGGAACCAATAAGGCACAAATGTTTACATTATACAATTCAATACATTGCCAAGGGTACTGTATCATTCATTTTTGTAAAAGTATATCAGCAAATTAGGAACCCATTATATTTTTTGTAAATATTCAAACATTGCATGCAAATTATGCCACCCATAGCCACAAGGTAGTGGCTATAGAAGTAGTCAATGCACGTCAAGAATGCACTAAATGATATAACTATTGGATCACAAACAATAGTATATTAAATACAAATTCTGCAACATAACTTTTCCCAAGCATTTAGACATTAAATAGAAATCTATTGACAACTACTTGTGTGCTGCTACAACTAGATATATTATTCATTGTTATAAGACCTAATTGTACAAATAGGTACAATAGATAACAAAGGACATGAAACACATGAAGCCAACAAGCTCGATACAATTGCAATAGTCTCATTTTCAATTGAGTGATAATAAATATTTATTCTGTCTCTCTATTTCTTCATGTAAGCATATTATTTTTCCCTATTAAACATGAAACAAAAAAGCATATGTATAGGAACAATGTACTATTCATGACTGACTAATCTATCTGTTTGTCATACTTGATAGCTATATGTATTGCTCACTGTTACAAAGAAAACTTAGCATAAATAAAACCTAACACTCACCTAAGATTCTTTGAATTAGTATCCACCAGCTCTCCAACACATCTCACACAATTTTCATCCAATGGAATAAACATGTATTGACTGCTTCATGATCAAATATTTCCCACAATAACTAATGTTCCCTTATATTGCCAATTTAGTTAAACAAAATATAATAAACTGTAATTTTCAAGCACAAAAAATATCTGCTTAAATCTTGACTATAGGAGAATGAAAAAAATATTTTAAACAAAAAAAATTCATTTTCCAAGCAACTAATTAGAAAGAAAATGCAACATATGCAATAGTAAACCTGCCTATCAGCATGAACCAATAATAGGACCACTCCAACCATTCATGGAAAAAACACAAAAAATGCTTGAAATAATAAAATTTGATTCACCATGAAAAGTTTAAGAACAACAAGTGATTATTTCAAAAGAAAATTCAACAAATGCAATTGTAAACCCACCTACCAACATAAACTAACAATTAAAATAGTGACCTTCTTTTCAACAAAAAAAAAGTTTCATACTTATGAATTACAAGACATGCCATTCACTATGCACATTTGTCTATTCACTTAGTTAGATTCCTAAACCAAGTTTCTCCTTTATTGTCCACAACTCTTCCAAAGCATAAATTTTATGCACATTGGAAGACTTAAAATTCATTGGAAACAAAGAAGAAGAATGTTACAAGAATTTGTCCTTCTAGTTCCTTCTTCAACAACCAAGTATATTTTTCTCATCTAGATGTTTGCCTCCAACTCCAATTGAAAATAATGGTTCCTATTACAAGGAAAAATTAGACAAATGAACATAGTTCATGACATATAATACACTATTCATAAAAATGAACCACATAAAGATCAATAAAATTTGCAAAAGAATAGACCAAGACAATATTTTTTTGTGAGCACTCCTCGTTCTAAACCCATTGTAACAGCAACCAAGTATCATAAACAGAGGGACAAGGAACACATCAGTGGTGCATTACCACAAAATAACAAACATGCAAAACTAGAACCAAAAGCTAGAAACAAACAAGCTTTAACACAAACAACAAACAAACAACAATAAGCACAAATAAAACCCAATAATTGCATTAGATTTTGTGAATTAACTATGCACTCACTACTTTTGTACTCACCAGGCCTTCACCACATCTCACACACTTTTCTTTCCAAGCCTTGCTGATACCATGCTACCCACACAAGCAATAAAAACATAATTAATGCATTCACTCGTCCGATATCCATTGCCATGCATATGCAATCCACTATACCCATTTGCCCCGTTACACCTTGTAACCACAAGCAATACTTCTAGTCAGCAAGTGTCCAAAACACACAACTAGGCCATTCACCACCAATGCAATTTTTTCAGAATAACAAACATGCAAAAGTGCACCCAATAGCTAAAAAACCCACAAGAATAAACACATAGAATAATGAACATAGCTAAAAAACCCACAAGCTTTTCAAAAAATGACACACAAATGACAATAAGCACAAACAAAACCTAGCACTTGCCTAAGAATTCATATAGTAACTATGCATTCATTGCACGTGTATGCACATGCAAAAATGAAACAAAGAGCTAAAATATCCACAAGCTTGCCAACAAACGATAGTCAAACAAGAATAAGCACAAGCAAAACCCAGAACCTGACTAACATTTCATGAATTAGCTATGCATTCACTACATGTGCACCCACATTACAAAAGACATTTCCAAAAGTGTCCAGTTTTCCTTGTAACACTTCTAGTTATTAAGTATCAAAACAAATAGCTAGGCCACTCACCAGCTGTAGACTGTTACCACTGTAGAGAATGACAAATGTCAAACATGACAACCCACATCCACAAACATGCAAGCTTCTCAACAAATAATAAATAAACAACATGGATATTAACCAAGCATTCTTTGCTTATCTTCGCACCAGTTGTCCAACACATATCATGAGGTTTACATTTAATGCATTAAACATGCATTTATTGCTTTAGTACCAACCAACTCACCACCAAAAATTGTACTACATGCATCCTTGAATAAATATTTTCCATGTCAATATATAATGTTCCCCACCATTTATAAGGTTCCCCTATTTTCCTATTTTACTTAAAGAAAAATGAAAAATCAACCCACTCAAACCAATAGAAAAAAGAGATAAACCGTAATTTTCCAGCACAAAAAATATGCGCTTAAATTATGACTATAGGGAAAACCCAAAAAATATTTTAAACAAAACAATCTCATTGGCCAAGCCACTAATTCAAAAGAAAATGCATCAATTGCAATAGTAAACCTACCTATGGACAAGAACTAATATGACTAAACATACAAATAATTATATAAGAATGTGATATTTTAATAAATGTATAAATAATTTATTAAAAAAAAGCACTAAATATAATTTAAGGACTTTAAAATATAATTCTCTACAGTCTAAACTTAAAAAAATTATATATTCAAACATTTAATATACTATTATGGATATTTATATATATATATATTTTTTTTATTTAAATATAGTTTAAAATCAATACTTAAAATCTAATATTGTATAAATATATTCAAGTAAATTTTAATTGTAAACAATAGAAATGTAAACAAATTATAATTTTAATTCTTTTAATTTATAAAATGTGTTAAATGGTTAACAAATTAAATTATTATAAGAGTGTAAACTAAATTAATATAATAGAATGAGTGAAAACTAAATTAAGTTTTTTATAAGAGTGATATTTATATTTATATTTTTTTATTTAAATATAGTTTAAATTTAATACTTCAAATTTAATATTGTATAAATATATTCAAGTAAATTTTAATTGTACATAAACAATAAAAATGTAAACAAATTATAATTTTAAATATTTTAATTTATATCTAATAGTATTTATAATAGAATGTGTTAAATAGTTAACAAATTAAAATATTATAAGAGTGTAAACTAAATTAAATTTTTTTATAAGAGTGAATTTTATATCATTTTTAAAAAATATTAATTTTTTTTTACAAGAATTAAACAAGACCAATAATCACTAAATGTTAAATTAAAAGAATTATAAGTACCAAGTTTAAACAAATCTTAAATAATGACTAAACATACAAACAATTATATAAGAATGTGATATTTTAATAAATGTATAAATAATTTATAAAAAACACTAAATATAATTGAAGGACTTAAGAAATATAATTCTTTATGCTATAAACTTAAAAAATAATTATATATTTAAACATTTAATATACTATTATCCATATTTATATTTAAATTTTATAGTTTAAACTTAATACTTAAAATTTAATATTGTATAAATATATTCAAGTAAATTTTAATTGTAAACAGTAAAAGTGCAAATAAATCATAATTTAAATTCTTTTAATTTATATTTAATAGTATTTATAATAGAATGTGTTGTATAGTTAACAAATTATACTTAATTTAAACTCTAAAACACTTTTAAAAAAAATGTAAAAGATAAATTTAAAGAAGACAATAATTTTTTTTACTGTTCATAAGTCAAAAAAATTAAATAATTTAAAATAGTAAATACTTTACTATTCATAAGTCAAGAAAAAGTTATTTTGCATTGTACCACCATGACTATGTTTAAATATTTACAAAAGGGATTGACAATGATAATAAAAAAATTAAGGAGGGTTGTCATTTGTATTTTTCTATAACTGTTTTAATGTATGGGCATGATGGAGCATATCCATGCCCTGGTGCATTTTTGGGGCTGGATAATAGTTGTACTACGCATCTCACCTACAATAAGACATAATGAATTACCTACAGATACAATATCATCTTAAATGTCTTACAAGGTAAGTGTTAGTGATTATGTGAGTATTGATGATATTGTTAAAATATCTATGAAGGACTGAAACATGAAAGCTTGATGAGAGGAAGCCTTAGAGTCACTATTAGGATACACTAGAAACTATAATAGTTGCTAGCAATTCTAATAGGAGTAGGAACAACTAAAAGTCGCACACAACACCTCATTTGTTTCATTGTCTTTGTCAAATGTTGTTTTGTATATGAGAAGATATGTAAGACATGCACATAGTTGCAATTATGTGATATGCAATTCATATTGAATGTTTTTCCTAGGACATCAATGAGATTGCAGAAAACCCATTTGCTAGAGTCACTATATTATTGGAGAAAGCGTACAATAAGAAATTTTTGTAGTTGACGTGTAAGAGGTGTGAAGCATAGTAAAGAATAGAGAAGCATTTTGTTAGCAAAATGATTGATCTACCAAAGTGAAATAGAACAATGCAATGAATTTTTGTAAGTATCTAGTCACAAAATCCAAATATTAGAGACTTTGCTATTAGGCTAATGCTTATGAAAGCAATCAAGCCACACTTAATACATTGTAAGGTTTCACAGTGAACAAGATCTAGAACAATATTGGTTTATATGGCAACAATATACTACTATTGTAATGCATCAATCAAGGTACAAATTTGTTTAAAGGCCATATTCTTACATGTTCACATGTAACACATTTGCCATTGTCATCATTGGTGGACTCAGTTCACATTCACAATGTGTGTAGCACAACAACGCATACAAAAGCAGTTCAATATTCATACATTACAAGATATTGACATTGCTCCATACCACTAGCAAAAAAGATAAATAATGCTTTTCAAATATCAAAATATGTTCATAAATGCCACGTATATAATCCTCTGATATTTCTCTAATTTACTGAAAGTAAAAAAAATAGTAGACTTGTTGCAAGAAAATTAAATTTCTTTGGCAAAGCAATTATTACAAATGAAAATGCTATAAATTGTATCATCTTGCCATCATGTGCATGGAATTTTGATGAAACACAAGTGAATTTTGCTATGAAAGTGGAAACAACTTTAAAATTTGGAAAAAAATAGATGAACATGATAATTTTTTTGCAAGTGTTCCCTGTCAATGCTTCTACCAACAACTAAGCATGATAAACATAGAAAATAGTCATTTTTGAATAGTGCACTGCCCAAGAATAAGAGACATCCAAGAATGGAACGTAAAGCTAAAAACATATAGGATTTTAAGAAGCAAGAATTTAACATAATATCATTTGAATAAATGAATCAAATAGTGAAGGGAATCAAATGACTCCACTTTTAACTCCTCAAATCAAATAACAAAAATATCAATAGTTAACTAATACATTGTTCATATCTATTACACATTCAACACATAATTAATACATCTACCACCCCAGAGTCTAGATGACCTTGTTTGAAGCATATGCAATTTACTGTATCCACTTACCCCATTAGTACTTTTAACAACTAGCAATATTTGTAGTTATCAATTATCATAAGTAGACAATCGAGCCACTCATGGGAATTGCACTTTTAGAGAAGAACAAACATGAAAAAGTTCAACGAATAGTTTAAAAATGTACAAGCTTTTCAAAAAACAACAAACATATGATAATGAGAACAAACAAAACCCAACACTCCCCTAAGACTTCATGAATTAAGTATCCATTCACTGCTTGCATACCTAGTCACTATTTAGCATACATCAGACAATTTGCATTTAATGGATTTAACATGTATTCAATGTTTTAGTACCCATAGCCCTATCGTCGAAGTCCCCAAAATTTGCATGTACTGATTAAATATTTTGTAGAATACAGAATGGCCTCCTATTTTCTTAATTTACTTGAACAAATGACTCATTAAGCTTTTGTTGTAACATAAAGTAATTAAATTCGATTCAGTAATGAAGTATTTGAAATTCAAATGCAATAATTGCAATAGTAGATTAAACCATAATACACTTATATTTAGAAGCTATACTAGTGGGTTTTAAGGTTTGTGTAGTGAGAAAAGAGAAATTTAAGCATAGTGAACATATAAGACAAAAAATGTTGACTGTAAAGTGATAGATGCTAAAATTTTTAATCCATACAACATGAAATATTTTCATATAGGATAAACAACTAGGAACTTAACCATACTATAAAAGGGATGTGCCACTTGGTGCAATATCAGGTAGGTTTACAGGTGCCTATGCTTGTTCCTCATTTGCAATATAATTGATAGAATTAGTATGAGAGCCATCATTCTACGTAATTTTAAACTTTTATTGTAAATTGAGGACATAAACAAGTATTTGTATGAGTATTATTTTGTACCTTGTAGTAGTAGATGATGTTCATTCAGTCAGGAAAATAGCTTTTGTGATGACATTGTTTTGGTTTAGCTTGAAATGACCTTTGACAATAAAGTCTCATAGTGCAAACACAACTGTTGATTTGTCATTGACATAGTCTTCATATTTCATGTTTTGGAAGGTGGGAAAAGTTGTTGCATGGCACAGTTTTCAACTAAACAATAGTTTTTTTACTTCTCATTTGTTATGATGATAGTTTGAGGATGGAGTAAGTATATGTAACTGAATTGTATGTCACGTTGGTTGCAGTGAGCATCGTTCTCTTGAAACATTCCATAATTGTAGAATTTGTAATTGCATATCAAGCATAAAGCTTCAAATAGATTTGAAAGTGTGTTTGCTACCCTTAATGTCCCCAAAACCTGAAACATGTAAACGTATATTGTTACAAGCATGAGTATGAAAGATTGTTTGAGAAAGCAACAAGATATTTCAAGAGTTACCATAAATGTTGATTAAATCAAAGCAATTAGCTTTTCCATTGTTCCTTTGTTGTTTAATTTGCAAATATATGTTGAATGGAAAGTATGGAACATGTTATTTTCATCTATGATTTTTAGGATATTTTTGAAAATAATTGCTAGATTTTTGTTCTTGAAAAGTTGTTGTGTTATCTACAAGTACTGTTGTTCATGAGATGAATGCAGTCGTAGTTGTATGGTAAAGAGAAACTTAGTTATTGTCATAAAAATATTTTAATAGAGGCCAAGATGGTATAGAAATGGGTTAAAATAGATTAGTGGCATATGGTATCTAGATATTAGTGCCATATAGCATATTGATTTACCAGCTCTATTAGCACCAACAACTAAAGCACCTACTGTTCCAGTTGGATTTTGATCTGTGATTGCTAGTATCTGGCTTATAGTTGTATCTGGAGCTAAGTAATAGTCTTTAGAAAATTGAGGCATGCTTTCCACTATGCTAGTGTATGTCAATATTAATATGCAACCACAATCCTCTTTGTCATCAAGTGTTTTATGTGTAATTTGGAAGCCTGATATTGAGACTCCTATTCATGGAATTATCTTGTGTTGATGTTATTGCATAAGGTTTCCACTAATATTTAGTGTAATTTTTATTTATGCTTTGAGGTCTATGAGATCTACACACAATACCTTGTTTGTTTCATTGTCTTTGTCAAATGTTTTCTTGTATATGACCAGAATTTCACCTTCGAATGTGTCGCCAACTTTTTTCATGTTTAAGTCTTTGATTGATATTGACTTGTTCACTTTTGTTCTAAAACCATGAAGGAAAATTCAAATCTTATATGTAGACGATGAAAGCATGCATATGATAGGTTAATAAAATGAGTTGTTTACTATTTGCTTTTTTCTATTTCCATGTGTTGCATTTGTTGTGCTGGTCTTTTTGTTTGTTCCATCATTTTTCTGCAAAGGAATTATATAGCATTAGAGAGGGTATTGGACTATGTGTTAGTCATACATGCTTATTGTAGACATGCAAAATTAACATTATGCATTCAACTAGGTCCATTCATCAAATAAACTAGGTTTCACATTCATCCACTCATCAAATTAATCAAAGTTCACCTTCATCCATTCATCAGGAAAACTCATTAACTTCCATCTCCTAATGTCATTAATTTAAAATTAAATAAAATTTATCATCAACCTTTTAATCAAATAAATCAAACATTCATTTAATTAAATCCCAAATGCATTTTCCATTCCTCTTGATTTAAATAAATTCAAATATTCAAGTCAAAAGGGGTCAAACTCACATAATCATCATTAAGCTAATGTAATCCTAATTATCCTAACCTAACCACCCATCACATTCTCTAGATTTTTCCACTTGCACAAATAAATCAATTTATTGATTTATTAAATCCAACATTTTCCATCAACATTGTATCTTTGAGGAATATTCCCTCAAGTTTGAATTCAAAAACAAGTGGACATGTACATCCAACAAGTCATTTATGAGCTCTTACATGGCTCTTACATGTCCCTTGAACAATTCAAACTCAACATTTACTCTCAATTTCAAATTTGAAATCTCCCCCTCTTGGGCACACTTCCCAAATCTTGCATGCTCCTCAACCACTCACAAGTTGACAAGTGGCGTCATCTCATCGGTCCAATCTTTTTCCCAGATTCATCCATTTGGATTTTTCTCTCATCAAAATAATCTATAAATGAAAGCTTCATCTTTTATCAAATCCTCCACAATCTTTATGCAAAGTGATTCTCTTAAACTGAGAATTGATTTTGTCCATCATCATCATTTGCATTATCAAGGGTTGGGAAAGGGCTATTTTCCACAATAGCACCAATCCAATATGAAATAGGGTTTATTTCATGTTTTATATGGTTTAGTTTATCTTGTAATTTGTTTGCATTTAGAAACATGATTTATTATTTCATATGGATGCTTGATTATTAGCTTGGTTTTAAGGTTTAACCATTTGCAGATTTGGCATCCACATTATGGCACTAGAAGGAGGGCATGAATAAATCCATTTCACATTATCTTCTTTGCTTGGACAAAGATCATTTTTTTTGTTATCTGCAATTTTGTTTTTTATAAGATCCATCTATTATTCTAACCAAGCATTGACCTCCAAAGCCAAAATAAACTTGAAGTAGAGAAAAATGGTATATGTGTTTTATCTTTGTCTCTGTGTATTCTCTGTTTTTAGCAAGTGTTTTCTTTTTCAGCCTTAAATTCTTTACTCTGTTTTCTCTATTTTCAGCCTATATTTTCAACTGAGACACCATCACTTGAATTTTTCATTGAGCAAGTCCAATTATTGCTTTATCTCATAGTTATTAGGAATTATAATCAGTTGGCTTTGCTTTTCTCTGGCAACATACTATTTTTGTGAAGGAAGTCAAATATCAATCTCTGTGAAGTTTGTTTGTTAACAAAGTTGTTTCAAAGCAAAGAGGATGCTGGTCAAAGATTAGTGGTCGCTAGGTTTACACCTGCCATTTTCTTTAGTTTGAAAGTTCTTTTAAATAAAATTGGGGCGCAGTTTTACACAGTGATTTGAAATTTATGCCTACCAAATACATTTAATCAAAAGTATGTGAAACCTTTTCAGCAAATCCAATCTGTGCATACCTAGTAGTCCTTGCATTTGGAGAGACCACATCTTCTTTAGACATTTGGTCAAATGGATTTTTTTTGTCTACGCTCCTATAACTTCATAAATGTTGTTGTCTCTACATTGATTTGCGCCCATTAAAAAAAAAACATTTTTGTTTAAATTCAAAGGATTCTTTCTTCAGTGAATTTTTGAAGAACATTTAATGGAATATTGTGTAGGGTCCAACAGCTGCTCACCAAATTTTGACTATGTGATAGATCTTGGCGTATCTCTTTTCAATTAAATTTCTGGCATTTCAAAGTTATTTTATATATATTTTGCAAGGATTGTGTCCCTTTGAGTTATTTGGAGGAGTTCAACAGTCATGAAATATTGTAGATTTGGAGGAGTTAAACAATTGCAAGGAGCAGAAACACAACGTGGTGAAATGCAAGATACATAGAACCAGGATAATTTTTTTCCATGTAAGGGGTCCCTGATCTTTCAAGAATTGCAGGAAAGAGTGCATCTTGTCCTTCACACTATAGCTAAAAGCTCCATTTGATGAAAATAATGAAAAAGGTAAGTCATTGAATGGTAGATGCCACAAATGAAAAAATCCCTCTTTTTAAGACGCGCAAGGTAAGGGAATGCGTATGATGCTCTGAACACTTTGATTTATGCCTGTTGATGTCTCCACCACATTGCTAGTCTCTCAGTCCAAAATTTTGACCATCATTAGTAGTCTCCATGGAATGAATCTTGTCATGTCTTCAAGCATTTATCTTCCTCAAGAAACAAACACCTAGTATCATTTATTTGATAGGGATGTAAATGGCAGTGCACTTTCTATTATTGTTACCATTCGAGCCTAAGATTCATGCTATAGCTTTAT
Source organism: Sequoia sempervirens (assembly GCA_007258455.2). Lineage (NCBI taxonomy): Eukaryota > Viridiplantae > Streptophyta > Pinopsida > Cupressales > Cupressaceae > Sequoia > Sequoia sempervirens. The sequence continues at coordinate 3,317 of VDFB02354375.1, read as the reverse complement.
CATTTGATCCCTATATGAGTTTAGAGGTTCTTATTTACATTTGAAGTTTGTATGAGTCATGGCATTAACTAACTTTGTTCGCTATTGTTCATGAATTTATTTTGTTTCTTATTAGAAGATGTATAATTATACACATCAAATGTGACCCAGACTGATTGTACAAATCATGTGAAGGTTGACTTTAATGCCTTGCACATCACTAGAGCTACAATCTAGCGTGCAAATATGAATTCCCAAGGACATATTATTTATTTTTCACGCTGTGAGAATATCAACACCCACCCTTGACTGAAGATTAACTATGGCGTTCCTCTGTATTTATTTTTGTTGCTTCTCCTATTGTCCACTGCCGTATCTTTCAGTTGGTTTCGAGCAAATTTTGATTTTGCTTTCCACAAATTCTATTCTAATTAATGATATTAGGTAAACACAGAACAAGTAATGTTGGGTTGTAAAACACGAAATGGTTTGGATATTCAAATGAGGAAGGCAAATACAACAGTAGGTTGTGCATATTTACTTTAGTTGTAGCTTATTGGATGACACCATCAAATTTATTTAATATCGCACCCTTCATAGGTTAAATCAAATTTGTAGCCATTGGAAGGTCCCATTGTATGATCTTTGCAGGGGCAGATTAGTGGTGAGGTAGGTTTCTTTTCTAATATCTTTGATTTTAAATATCATTGGGGAATGTGTGTGGACTTGAAAAGTTGTCTAATGGTGTTCTATGAAGTGTCCTTTATTATGCACTCTTAACTACAGTTTTTGGTATCTTCTCAAACGAGTTCCAACAGATACTTCTCTTGAAAATTTATCCATGTTGGGCATCATTCTCAAATCAAAATTTCTTGTGAAATTGCATAAACTTAACTTCTATTTTATTTGAATGCAGGATTAGCAACCTAGCGAATTAGCAAACTATCATCTTTTTGAGTGATTTTTTTTAATGTTTCTTGAATATATCGATATTTTATTTATAGATTTAAACATGTTGATAATTGATTTACAGGATTTCTTGAAGATAACGGAGTAACAAGATGGAGAAAATCTAGAAAATAACACGCAGATTTGAGTTGGGGAATCAAGAATTGAACTTGAAAGAGCATTTTAAATGCTTATCACAATTAGAGCATCCAAGTGTTGTTTTCTCTTTTACACCAACTAGATCAATTTGGGGATTAATGATTGATTTTTTTTCAAAATTGATTAAAATTGAACCCTAGAAACTCACTAGCTTTTGGATTTGGCTAAAATTGAACAAAGTAAATTATCACATTTCCTTTGGTGTTTTAAAATGAACTCATCAGTGCTTTGGGATTTAAAATGAACACATGTCTATTTTATTCTTTGTAATCTTTTATGCAAAATAATCTCATCTAAAAAGGTGTATGCACTTCTCTCACACTTCATGGAGATCTTGAGAATCAAAAGTCATTTTGATGACAGTAAGTTGCATAAAAGATTACCTCCACACTTTAGTTTTGGTGTAAAAATTGAACAAAATCTTGTGTGAGTGTGAGTGAGCTTATTGCATGTGTTCTCCCCTTGTTTCTAAACAAGGGTCGATCAAAATATGAATAATTTTATTCACTTTTTTCTATCTTAGAGGGCCTACCTTGGGGAAAAAGTACTCACCAAAGGGAATCACTCAACCAGTAACACTCTAAATCCAAGAGTATTTCCAACTGGGATATAAATGTGGGTATTGGAGTAAACGCCAGTATCACGTAGTTGACTCTGACAAGAGGGATCCAAAAGAGGACTCTTGCCGTATGGGTCAATCTCCACAAACAGAAATTCCAAACTCGAACCCTTGTTTTTTAGTGACCAATTGATCCATTGAGTGAGTTTATCAAAGTGTTGCATTGGAACTTAGATTCCAAGAAGTTACTTGCCATGTCCGATCTTGGTTGAAGTATAGAGGTTAAGACTTCATTCTTAACATACCTTTATACTCTTTCCTTGGTTTCATGTAAAATCATCTCTTCTATGAAGGGCATGAGGCAAGCCCACTATGAAAAACATACCAATTGAGCTAGGGTGTTATATTGTTTGAAAACACAATGTTTGATTGAAAACATTGGAAAACCAACATTCAACATAAGCATCAAATCTCAAACCCTGTAGGAGAAGCAAATATCCTTGAACAAATTCACATGTTATTGCTTGCCCTTGGGATTTGTATCCTTAGATGCTTCTAAGCATGTGGATTTCATCTCAATTTGCTCCTACTAAGGTCAACAATAGGTAACTCTTGCCTCAAATTTCCTTGGTTTCCGCATAATACACTTTACGAGATAAGGGGAAAGTTGAGACATTAGACATCTAGATTCAAAATATAATAAAGAGCATGTTTGTGGTAAAAAAGATCCATTAAACAAAGATTAAATCAATTGGACCCCACATATGTGCTTGGCATCTTTTGGTCATATGGTTTTCATGCAAACATTGGTATTTTGATTTTGAATTACTCTTAGAGAAAGGCATATTCTTCACTATCTTGGTCTCTTTAAAAAATCCTTCCTAGGTTCATTTAGGATCAAATCAAACAATTCATTCATCCAAAAATTTATCAAAATCCATCTCACCAAACAAATTTAGGGCTTTGAGACATCAGTCTAGACTTGGGTAAATCATCAAATTTAAAATCACCTTGTTTAGTTAGGTGTATGGGAATGCATCCTTTCTCATACATTTAATTAAATCAGAAATCTTTTGAACAATTTCATCCTAAGATAACATCTTACATTTTAGGGTTTTACAATTTCATTACCCAAATCAAACCAATCAAAATCAAACCCTAAGTCTAGCATTGATCCAAAGTCCCTAAACGTTCAACACTCATATCATTTCCCCTTTTCATCCTTCATCTTTTCATTGGTCCTAAGAACCTTAGAGGTCACTTTTACAACAAGGTCAAAACACAAGGAGAACATGGAATATAAACTTGATCCATACATCATGAGTAATCCAAGTCAACTAAGCTATCAAAGCCTTACAACGCTAATTGATTATGAACACTCACATATTCAAAAACCATACATAGGATCATTACCTTCACAAATGTCAATGGTACAAATAAGTGAGTATGCCCCAAATCAAAGATTGGAACACATTTCTCGATGGTAGATCTAAATCCAAACCTACAAGTCTGTCAACCGAACAATCAATGCATGAGCCTTCAAACGAACAATGTCATCCCACCAAATCCCTACATGCCAAATGAGAATGTACCAAGTACAAGTTTTCCAAACATGAATCTAGAAAAATTTGGGATAAATATTTTTACGAATCATACAAATGTTGTTCAAAAT
>VDFB02354374.1:0-65738 GCA_007258455.2 Sequoia sempervirens | reverse complement strand
ATCCTTTATGTGTTGAAATACCTCTTGACAATGTTCATTCCATATGAAAGCAACTCCTTTGCATATCAAGTGTTGAAATGGGTGGATCTTATCTGCTAACTAGCCAATGAACCTTCAGATTGACTACAATCTTCCTTGTAGAGTTCTTAACTGACTTATGTTAATGGGTGGGAGAATATCCATGATTTCTTTTACCTTTGAAAAATCAACCTCAATTCCTCTATGAGAGACAATGTATCCCAATATTTTTCTTGAGTGGACCCCAAAAACACATTTCTTCAAATTTATGCTGACCTTATATTCTTCTAACTTTCTGAAAATCTTGTTTAACAATCCTAGATAACCATCTCTTGTTAAGGATTTTGTCAATAAGTCATCAACATAATATTCCATAAGTGCATGCATATAGTCATGAAAAATGGTTGTCATAGCTCTCTAATATGTTGCTCCAACATTCTTGAGACCAAAAGGCGTAACAATACAACAAAAGGTACCCCAAGCATAGGTGAAGGTTGTTTTGTGTTGATCTTCAAGGGTGATTCTGATCTAATTATATCCCAAAAAATCATCCATAAGTGATAACATCTCATATCCCATCATGAGGTCTACTATGATTACAATATTAGGTAGTGGGAAATCATCTTTGGGACAAGCCTTATTTAGATCTCTAAAATATGTGCACACTCTAATTCCACAAGTTGGTTTTGTGAAAGGAACAAGATTGGATATCCATTCTGCGTAGTGTATGGAACAAATAAAACCAACATCCAAAAGCTTCTTCAACTCAACCTCTACTAAGAGTGTAATCTATGGGTGAATTTTCGTTAGTTTCTGCTTGACTGGTTTAGCATTTGGTATCAATGGTAGATGATGCAAAACAAGTTTGTGGTCCAATCCAATTATATCAACATATGACCATGCAAAATTAACTTGTCTTTTCGAAAAGAATGTAGTGAACTCTATTTTTTCTTTAGTGGTCAAAGATACTACAAACTAAATGATTCTAGGATTGTCCTTTTTCCAAAGACCTCTTTTGATTCTTCTGATAGAAATTTTGATCTCTCTCAGTCAATGGGGAGACTGTCCAATCCTCCATCCTTAGGCACCTCAGACATGTTTTCACCTTTGGATACATCCTTTATTTTTACTTTTTCATGGTCTAAAGGTGCCTTTCACTTTTCACCTAGAGATCTATTCTTTTTATTTTTATTTTTATCATTTTTATTACATTTATGACTAGAGGGAGGAGTGGAATCTCTGAAATATTTTATACATTTTCTTGATTAAAGGTAAAAGACAGGTTTTGAAGGGGCCTGGAACCCTATATAAAAGAGAGCAGCTAATAAAAAGAAGAAAACATTAACCAGCAATCAACCCAGCGACAACAAACACACAGCCAAAAGGGGGGAAACTAGATAGCAACACTACATATTATTCAGGATCTCCATAGCTTCCATTTCATTCTCAACCATTTTGTGCACATTCTCCACAATATCTGAGGCCTCAACAGAGGCACCAGTCTGAGCTTTCATTTTGTTCCCGGTTCTAACCCCTGGCCCACCAGTCTTTACCTCTTCACTCAAAACAATACCTTTACCCACAACTTTCTCATCCTCACCAACCACAGTTAGCATCTTACCAACAGCCACAGCATCATCCACAAAGACATTCTCATGAAAAAACCATTTAATAAATTTAAACAAAACATTGATGGAATCACGGGCCAAGCCCAACACATCAATCTCCTCTTTATAGAAATTATCAATACGCTTTCCCACAGCCACATCCTCATCAGAAGTACTAGGAGGATCTTTCTGATTAGAAACATCCTTACCTTTACCAATAGGAACAAGGGTCTTCAGCATCTGAATGGAGCAAGTAATTTCCTCTGCAATAGCCTTCCTTTTCTGCAACCTATATGTTTCCTCTTTACTAGTACCCACCTCAGCAGCACCCACACCCCTTTCCCTACCTTGCTTTGGTAGCACAATCACAACACTTAGAGGAGCCTCTCCATACACACCACCAGCCAAGGTTAGAGGGAACCCCTTCTCCAAAAGAGGGTCCACACTTGGCACTTTTTGTTTCTAGCTTCCATCCTCTGCAACCTGCATAGTTCTGGACATTGGGGGGAGAAGAAGCTTCCCCATAAAGGTTGCATTTGACCTTTCCCCTCCTAATAGGAATCTCCTCCACCTCATTACTGCATGTCATGTAGCCTGCTTTTTCCCCCAGCTTCTTTTTACCACTTTTACCCACAACAGGGGAAATGGGGCCCTCCTCCAGAGATGCATTAGAATCTAGAACATAATCAACATCAACATCCCTATCTGACTTTAAATCATCATTCAAAATAAGCCTCCTCCTCTTAGACTTCTTACCACCCCTTTCATCCCCCAAATCCATCTCATAGCCTTCCTGAGGCTTAGCAATATTATCTTGCGGGGCAATAGGGGTTTTATGCACCTAATGGGCTTTGACATGCTCACAAATAAGAAAAATCAACCCCACATGCAGAACAGGGTTCTTGGGGTTTTTCAAATGCTCCTTAATCAAATCCAGTGACATTAGCAAATAATAAGGGAAGGATACCCATTTCTTATGTCAAAAATGGTTAACCAAAAGAAAATGATAAGTATTGATCGCAGTGTACCTTCCTTCCAGAGATACATACCTCATTATTTCCTCAGCTACATCACGCCAAAGCACTTTCAAAGAGCTACACAGATACCCACCACTTTTAGTAAGCTTCAAGTCAGCTGCTTCATCCTTTTTGAAGAAAATGGCCATTGCTATTTGTGCTTCTTTCTTATCCCTAAAAACCTTCATACCTCGCACAGCAAGGCCAGTAATTTGGGCAATAAGTTCTTTATCCACCACAATATCCCTCTCTCCCAGGTTCAGAAACCTTTCCTTCCATCCTTGAACAACTAAATCCATGACTTGGGGATTATTACCATGCAATTTTTCCATGTACAGAGTAAGGCCACCCTTCTCAAGGACTTCCCAAACCTCTTTCTTTTACCTCACAATATCACATGACTTTAGCTTAGCCTAATTTCTATCTGCACCCATGGTAGAAAACTTGACACATAGAGACCAAGCACTCAACCAAAAGAACTTGCGACAAAAACTAGAGCCAATCAACCTAGCATAAATTAACCGAAGACTCTCAAAACAAAGCCAAAAAATGCCTCGAATCCATGTGAAGCCAACCTTTGGATAGAGATGCAATAATGAACAATGAGCCTTATAAAAGACACCATTTCTAATCAAATCTTTAACATCCTTAGTCATGAAAATCAAGCACGTGACCAAGGACAAATAGCCTTTCATTCTGTAAGGAAAGCTTAGGTGTGGAAGAAACTCTCCTAACATCAAAGCCTCAGGGAAGAATGCAGAGGTGACTTTAACTTTTCAATTACAATCCAATTAAGATACACTTGAAAGGATTAACAAAATAGAGAAATGAACATACACAATTTGAACACCAGATTTACGTGGGAAAACCCTTATAGGAGAAAAACCCACCACACCAAGAAAAGCCTCTTTGTATTACAGTAAAGAAAATTACATACAGAGTTCAGAGTTAACTTTCTGATGTCAATTTATAGCAGCATAATTTCCTTGATCAACCTTGTACAGAACTTCCTAGTTACAATGCTCTCTAAATAGAATTCATACACACTAATCACACATCAAACTGTTCACCGAACCAATCATCATCTTCAATTAAAAAGTATATCCATGTCGTTCATGGTCTATTGATCTTCCTCACAAGAATGGCTGCAAAATTCCAACTGCTAGCAGTTCACATTTCACTTCTTTGATTGGTCAAAAAAAACCACGTAGGATAGACATTTGTTGAAGGTGTTCAAACTGTGTCACATGTCGGTGAGACACTAGGTCGTGTCTCCCCAATGCTACAATGCCCGACTGTCGTTATCAACCAGAGTCACCACCATTGGCAAGAGTCATATCGAGTTCAAAACTATCGCTTAGACTCACTCGATCGTTATGACATCATATCGATATCCACTGCAGAACCATCGGCCAGACCAGGCTTGTCGCTAAGACTTCACACTGATGTTCAGCTCATGTAGCTCTATCGGTAAGACCATCACTATCGGCAAGACATCATACCGAATATAGAACAATCAGAGAGACCACCGCTATCGCCAAGAGGTCATATTGAATGCACCAGCCTATCGATGAGAGAAACACCATCACCAAGAGTTCATACCGAAGTTATATACCCATCGACGAGACCATAGCCATTGCTTAGACTCTTATCAATCCCCCATGTCACCCTGATGACTTTGAGTGTATATTCGTCGATGAGACATATCTTGTCAGAATGAGTCATTCTGAAAGTTCACATCTCTCCCTGATGCCACTCATCGCCAAGAGTCTCCTCGATATCCAATAGAAACTAAACCGTCGGCAAGAGATCTCCCCAGGTGAAAAGAGTTGGAAACTTTCACAGTGATCAAGATGTCTTCCCGATGACTCCTATCGGCAAGATAGAAACGTCACGGCAACCTGAGCATTTCATAGATTTAGAACATAGCTGCTAGTCAGTAAGACTTCCAGAGGGTCTCACCGACTTTTCTCTTTCAGGAGTTTACATGCCAGTAAGATTGAGACACATTTTCCAACAATCTCCCACTTGACAAAGATCTTACTGACACCTCTAGAGCACAACAAAACTACTAAAATTCATGGGCACTGAGGCCCATCGAACTAGCACACCACTTGAACTTGTCTATGCTCACTGGCTTCATCAATGCATCTGCAACATTTTCCAAAGTATCCAATTTTTTCTAAAGAGACCTTTCCATCCTCCACCATATCTCGTACAAAATTCTACTACACATCAATATGTTTTGTCCTGGCATGGAAAGTAGGATTTTTCACCAAAAAAATAGCAGTCTGACTGTCATAGTAAATTGTTATTTTCCCTACATCAAAACCAATGTTAGAACACAAACGTTTTAACCAGATTGCTTTTTTACAGGCGTGTGTTGCTGCCATATATTTTTCCTCTACAGTCGAAAAAGCGACTACAGCCTGCCACTTACTCATCCAACTAACTGCACCACCATTCATCATGAAAATATACCCACTAGTGGATCTTCTATTGTCAATGTCCCTTGCCCAATCAGAATCCACATAGCCTCGAATACTAAGAGTCCTTTGTGATTCAACCAAATTACCATTATAACACAAAGCATATTATGAAGTGCCCTTCATATATCTAAACACCCTTTTCACAGCATCCCAATGTGTCCTTCCAGGACTTTCCATACAACAACTAAGTACTCCCATTACTTGGGCAATGTATGGCCTTGTACAGACCATTGCATACATTAAACTGCTAACTGCACTAGCATAAGGCACTCTGGTCATGTCCTCTATCTCAGGAGGAGATTTTGGACAGTCTTCAACAGATAGCTTTGTTCCCTGCAAAATTGGAACAACTAGCTGCTTGCAGTCATTCATACAAAACCTCTCAAGAACAGTATTAATATACTTACTCTGACTGAGCCAAAGTTTTCTACTCTTCCTGTCCTTGGTTATTTCCATTCCCCGAATATACCTGGTTGGACCAAGATCTTTCATTTCAAACTTTGCAGACAACTGAGACTTAAGATCATAAATCATTAACTTACTATTTCCTATGAACAGCATATCATCAATATAGAGAGCAATAATAAGAACATGATCATTTTCAGCTTTGTAGTACACACAATGATCAGATTTTGATCTTATAAATCCCAATGACAAAACAAAAGTGTCAAATTTCTAGTACCACATCCTAGGAGACTGTTTTAATCCATACAGAGATTTTTTCAACTTGCAAACTAGTTTTTCTTTACCTTTTTCCACAAAGTGCTCAGGCTGGGACATCTAAATCTCTTCTTCAAGGTCACCATGAAGAAATTTTGTCTTCACATCCATCTGTTCAACCTCTAAGTCATATGTTGTTGCAAGTGACAAAAGAAATCTGATAGATGTTAGCTTAGCTACAAGAGAAAAAATTTCTCCATAATCAATTCCCTCTACCTGGGAATAACCCTTCACAACCAACCTCGCCTTATACTTTTCCACACTTCCATCCAAATCTCTTTTCTTTTTGAATACCCATTTGTAGCCAATAGCTTTTCTACCTTCAGGCAAGGGCACCAAACTCCAAGTATCATTCTTTTCTAATGATGACATTTCTTCATTCATGGCTTCCAACCAAGAGTTTGAATCATACATTCTAAATGCCTCTTTCATAGTCCTAGGCTCATCAGTGCTAGAAATTAAAACATAGGCACAAGTAGAATCTAACAAAGAAAACCCATACCTATCAGGTTGCTTTCTTTCACATGTTGACCTCCTCACTTGCTGAGGCTGAGGTTTTTCTTCTTCTTCAGAACTCTCAGAACTACTTGAGCTCACCTTAGTTTCAGGTACATTTTGAATTTTCAATTCATCTTTATCTGGTGTCGAAGGAATTTCAACTACATTCTTTTTATTTTTTGACTTTTTCTCTGACTGCAGATCCAAGGTAGAAGGCTTTAGTTCCATCACTGTCCTGTTGAACCTTTCTGCAACTCCATTTTGTTGCATAGTGTAAGGTGTAGTTTTATGTCTTTTAATCCCACGATCTTTACAATACCTCTTGAACTCATCAAAACAAAACTCACTACTATTGTCAGTCCTTAAACATTTTATTTTTCTTCCAGTTTGATTTTCCACAAGGTTTTTAAATTCCTTAAAATGATTGAACACTTATGTTTTACTTTTCAAAAAATAAATAAATTCCCTTCTTGAATAATCATCAATGAAATCTATACATATATCTTGATTTATATAAAGAAGGAACATTTATCGGAACAAGAATATCAAACCAGAAAAATCGGCAAATCAAGATTTGTGAGGATTGAGTAAATGAAACAGTATTGTTTACTATATATACTATGTTCACAAAATTCGAATTTGAGGTTACAATCATCAAGTCCTTCAACCAGGTTTTTATTTTTCAAGGTTTTTAAACCTTTTTCACCAATGTGGCCAAGCCTATGATGCCAGAGCATAGTCTTCTCTGCTGGAAGTCTAACTTCCATAGAGTTTGCACTATTAGGAACTTTTACCTTCTTTTCTCCATGAGTAGCTTTCTATGACTTTACAGAGACACTATTGCATTGCACAACATGTGCATCCAGCTTATGCAAGGTACCAATACGAGCACCCCTTGCTAGCACCATTGAGCCTCTAGTCATCTTATAGCCATTTCTAGAGAACGTGACTTGCACTAAAATATCATTCAACTTACTAACAGAAAGTAAATTTTGAGCCAGACCTGGTATATACATTACATCATTGATTCCTTTCACTCTTCCACTGTGAACCACCCACTCTTCCACAGCCTAACTATTTTAAATATGAATCACTTCCAAATACACCCTTCCACCATCGTATTTTTCATACTTAGTGAACCACTCTATGAGATGTCATGTGGAAAGATGCTCCGTAATCAATCAACAAACATCATTTGATGCCCGGTAGCTAAAGCCAAAATGAAGGCGCTTTGCATCACTTTGAGAAGAATCATTTTTAGTAGAATACTTCTTCTTTTCTCCTCTTACAATCCTTGACATAACCAGTTGCCTGGCCAATCCAGCACTTCACCTTCTCGACTTCGCCGTGGAGAATTTGATCTCCTTCTATTTTTGATTTGGACTTCTTGTCCTTCTTGGCTCTTCTTTGATCTTCATTAGAAAGAGCTCTTGCCATCTCAAAGATCTTCTTCTTCATCTCTTCTAATAAATAAAGAAGCAACAAATATCTTCCATCTTAAAAGTGATGTCGTGATTCCCCAATAGCCACTACCAAGTGATCCCAAGAATCTAGTAAAGAAATATAATAACAAGACACAAAGGATCTTCTTTCTATCAATTTTCTAAACTCCACAATGCTAATCAGCAATCAGCATGTTGAAAGCATTTAAGTGATTAGCAACAGATACCCTTGGATGCATTTTCAAGAGCACAACTTCTTCTCAAGAACAACTTATTCACCAAGGACTTGCCTGCAATATTCTCTTTTTTCCATAAAGAAGATGTGCGCCTTTTCTTTTCATGAACATTCGTATAATTGCAGTTTGCTAAATGGGATCCTTATCAACGTGTTTGATTTTTTATTTGCAAGGTCCCAATCCTCTTGCTTCATGCCTGTAGGCTTCGTTCCAGACACAGCAAACCAAAGATCATGATCAACCAACAGATCTTCCATTTTGAGTTTCCACAACTCAAATTACGCTAATGAATTTCCACTTCAATTTTCCTCGACGTGCTTGCCATCTTAAACTATAATTCAAATTACTAGACTTCTACAAGAATCCCACTGAACAGAATTGACACAAAAATCCCAACCTACCCACAAGGATAACACAACTGGCTAGGATCTGATACCACTTGTATGGAAAGTCAGGTGGAACAAACCTCCTAACGTCAAAACTTTATGGAAGAACGTAGATGTGACTTTAAATTTCTAATTACACCAATTAAGATATACACTCTGAAAGGATTAACAAATAGATAAAACGAATACACCTGAAATCGTGATTACGTGGTAAACCTTACGGAAAACCCACCACACCAAGAAAATCCTCTTTTTATTACAGTAAAGAAAATTACATATAGAGTTCAGACTTAACTTTCTAATGTCAATTTAGAATCACATAATTTCCTTGATCAACCTTGTACAGAACATCCTAGTTACAATGCTCTCTGATAGAATTCATACACATTGATCACACATCGAACTATTCACCGAACCAATCATCATCTTCAATTACAGAGTATATCCATGTGGTTCATGGTCTATTGATCTTCCTCACAGGAACGGCCGCAATAGTCCAACTACTAGCAGTTCACATTCCGCTTCTCTGATTGGTCGAAAATAAACCACATAGGATAGACATTCGTTCAAGGCATTCAAACTGTGTCACATGTCGGTGATACACTAGGCAGTGTCTCCCTGATGCTACAATGCCCGACTGTGGTTATCGGCCAGAGTCACCACCATCAGCAAGAGTCATATTGAGTTCAAAACTGTCACTCAGACTCACTCTATCATTAAGACATCATATCGATATCCAATGCAGAACCATAGGCCAGACCATTGTTGTCGCTAAGACTTCACACCGATGTTCAACTCATGTAGCTCTATCGGCAGGACCATCGCTATCGGAGAGATCATACCGAATACAGAATAGTCAAAGAGACCACCGCTATTGCCAAGAGGTCATATCAAATGCACTAGTCTGTCGACGAGAGAAACACCATCACCAAGAGTTCATGTCGAAGTTATATACCCATCGGCGAGACCACAGCCATCGCTTAGACTCTTATCGACCCTTCATGTCACCCCGATGACTTTGAGTGTATATCCGTCAACGAGACATATCTTATCAGAATGAGTCATTCCAAAAGTTCACATCTCTCCCCGATGCCACTCATCGCCAAGAGTCTCCCCGATATCCAATAGAAACCAAACCGTTGGCAAGAGATCTCCCCGGGGGGAAAGAGTTGGAAACTTTCATAGTGATCAACATGTCTTGCCAATGACTCCCGTCGGCAAGACAGAAACAACATCTCAGCGACCTGAGCATTTCATAGATTTAGAAGATAGCTGCTAGTCGGTAAGACTTCCAGAGGGTCTCACCGACTTTTCTCTTTCAGGAGTTTACATGCCAGTAAGATTGAGACACATTTTCCAATGCATTCGACATAAGATTCCCAAAATATTAGTATTCATTATTAACAATGGTTGAGGCCTCAAATAGAACTGAGTCATTTAACTCCCATTCCTTACTATCATGAACACCATAGTTGGAAAAAAATCCGCCAGCCTATTTCCTTCTCTCATAACGTGGGAAATATAAACATTATCAAAAGAATTAATAATATTAATAGAATCCCTAACCTTGGCCTCAATGGTCTAAGAAGGAGGGGAAATATTCTTCAAATTATTAATAACATTCAAGGAGTCACCCTCCACCCAGACCTTTTGATACCCTTTCCTTTGTGCCAACTTGAGACTATGATAAGCTGCAACCACCTCCGCAAAATAGTTTGTCTAGATTCCCAAAGGGAGCACCACCACAGAGATGAGCCTACCATTAGAATTTTTTATCACTCCCCCAACACCTATAGGTCCCAGATTTCCTTTAGCCACACCATCAAAATTAATCTTAACCCAACCATCCGGTGGTGCCTTCCACACAACATCATCTCTGGAGGACTTCCCTTTAGTGACAAGAAGAGAGATATCACATGGCAACTTCCACTTTTGAGCGATTGATATATCAGAGGAGCACAGGTTAATCTTTTGAGCAGTATAAAATGAAGTCCCAAAAATAATTTTTTCTTTAATGCCCGCACTAATCTTATAGGCAATAGTTAAAGCTGGAATAGCAACATTTCTGAAAATTATGTTATTACGTTCCAACCACAACCCCCAAATCACATGAGGCAAAATGAGGGACCATTAAATCTACAAAGCCGGATTAGATGAAGGACCAACCCATTGGAACCATAAATCTTTAACAGAGCCTAGGAAGACCCAGCTAAGATTCCACGGTGATAGCACATGATCATTCCAGATCACTCCCACATAACTACACCCAATCATCAAATGACAAGTATTTTTCGCTTCCTTTTCACAAAGAAAGCATCTATTGGGCATAACAAAACCTCTTTTAATCAAGTTATCAGTAGTAAGAATTCTATTTTGATAGAAGAGCCAAAAAAAAATATTGATCTTGGGGATCAGCCTAGGAGATCAAACAGAGGCCAAAAAAGGAGGGGGACCAGTAAAAGAATCACTCAAATGAAAAGCTGAAGCAATAGAAAAATTACCCGCAGAGAAAGGTTTCCAAAAAAACCTATCAAGAGAAGGGGTATAAGGGATATGAAACTGTTGATGGTCAAAATAGCACAACAACATTAAACAAAATTTTACTATTCTATTTCTCTTGAAAGAGAAAGATAACACATGGATATCTAACTCCCAAGGTCCTGGTAATCGGTTCTCGACTATGCTGATTTCACTTAATGGTTGATGTAACTATAATGTTCAAGGGGCCTGTTGGTGTTGAGCTTCTGGATTTTTCTAAGATCAAACATATATTTAAACCTACTTTAACCGGTGGTTTTAAAGAAACAGAAAAAGATAGATCAAATCTTTTAAACTGAAGAAAATGTTGATTCATCCAACTTAATCGGACTTGTTACCTTCCAAGGAATTCCTAAACTAAAACTGCAGAATAAAATCAACTTGTAATTAATACATAGTTTCATTCATTCATAGTGCAAACTTCAATCAGTAGATTGCAAATCACCATTTAAACAAAACATAAGATAAAATTTCATTCCTTGAAAGCTTTCCAAGTCAAATAATTAACCCAAGATAAATATCATTCTAGAGCACAATATGAAGTAGATTTAAATTTGGCTGCTTCTACTATTGGTGAAACAAATAAACAGCATTTACAAATCTAGCAAGATCACCAGTGTAAAGAAAATCCATGTCTTCTAATTATCTCCATCTATACTAAGAAAAATTGGAAGATACATCACTTCCTTTCCTATTGAACCAAAAAATGCCTAACTTCCTATAAACCCTAGCTTGCTAATTCTTAACAAAAGAAAACCTCGAATACAAAGCAAAAAAAAGATTTCCTTTTCTAAAGAGGTGAAAACACCATATATATCAACATGCCAAAAAGGAGTCGGCCCCATTTTTAGGGTTTACAAAATCAGTCGGTTACAGAAGGGTCGGCCCTAGAAGAGTTTTGGAATAAATTCAATGATGCATTAAATGTGCATACCCTATTCATGTCGGCGAAAGATCTCCCTCAGGCATTGCCTTCAGATCTTTTGCAACCATCACATTAACTCACAGCCCTCATGTCTGACCTCGAGACTTCTTTGCAGAGTTGCTTTGAATGTTTTGAAGCACTGTCATTAATGTCGATCTACTTTTTCCAATAGACACCCAGCTGTCATTGAGACTCACAACTTCTTCCTTTATGCTTTCCTCTCGCTCTAGATCTTTCTACAAGTTGACCCCCTTGAGAAACAGCATCTGACTTTCTTGTCTAGATCTTTACAAATGAACACCACTGTTCACCAAACTGATTCATCATCTTTGATCACAAAGTAGATCCATACCACTCACAGTCTGTTGATCTTCTTCATAGGAACAGTCACAACAATCAAACTTCCAACGGCTCACCTTCAACTTCCTCTGATTGGTTGAACACATACCATGTAGGATTTTCAGTCAGTCAAAGGTTATTCAAACAGAATCACATGTTGATGAGACACTAGCCATGTCTCCCCAATGCTACAATGCTCCATAGCAGCTATCGGCATAACTTACAACTGTTGGAAAGAGGTCATAATGAGTTGTAAGATTCATACCGATATCCAATACCATTGCCCAAACTATCGCTATTGGCAAGATTGGCAAGACCTTTCACCGAAGTCCACAACAGACTCATCAGCAAGACTATCGCATTCGCTATGAGTCATATAGATCCCTTAAGTCTTATCGATGTCAAAACACTTGTCAGTGAAACCAACAATCATTAGTAAGACGTCATACCAAAAGCACCCAACAACAAATATTACTCTGACCAGACCATCGGCAAGAGTCTCAGCAATGCTCAGCACAAACACATCCATCAGCAAGACCAACAAGTCAGAACAAGGTCTTAGCAAGCCTTTATGTCACACCGAAGTATCCCTCTGTCTGCGAGACTTCCTCAATCGGCATGACATCCAATGAGCCTTCAAGTCACACCAAAGAGTTAAGCCATCGGTGAGACATCATCAATCAGCAAGACTCTCTGAAGGTTACACCTCTCCCCGATGCTAGTTGTCACCAGGAGTCTTGCCGAAGCCATATACCCATCGGCGAGACCACAACCATCGGCAAGACATCATACCAAGTGTAAACCATTTGGCCAAGAGTCTCCCCGATGACAACCTTGTGAACAACTATCGATGAGAGTTCTCCCCAAGTGGAGAGAGATAGAAAACTCACAGCGACCAAAATGTCTTGGTGACCTAAGCATTTCAAATGAATAGAACACAACTTCCAGTCAGCAAGACATCCAAAGGGTCTCACTGACTTTACTCTTTCAGGAGTTTTATGCCACATCTAATTGAGACACGCTTTCCAATAGACTTCCTTGAGAAACAACATCAGATATTCTTGACATGCTTTAATCCTGGAAAGAAATGCCTTCATTAGTCCTCTAAAGCATAGAAAATACATTATTCTTCGTCCCACCTTTCATATATCCTTAGCAAAAAGAAACCCAACTCTGGCGGAGGTGGAACCAAAATGAAACTAGAACCGGGACCAGAGTCAAAATGGGAACCAAACATGGAAATAACCATCATTTCCAAGTCCATCCCACATTCTAGCTCCGCATCCACAAAAGGTAACGTAACCTGAGAACAAACACAAGCGGGATCGGGGAAAAAAATGATCCCAGGCAAACCACAAAGGGGGTGAAAGTAGAACAAAAACCCAACCCTGAACTTTCTCCAAATTCCAGGTTCGAATTCCATCTCGATCCCGCCTCCGACAACATACAAAGAGACAACAAAAAAGGACGAAAAATAAAAAAGGAAGGGAAGAAAAACATCCTGTGACCAAACGATTGGAATGAAAAGGAAAAACACATGAGAAGGTTTGGCAGAACCGGGACTGGAATGGAACCGAAACCTGGAGTTTAGAAAAGTTCTAGAGTTTAGTTTCATTTCGCATCCCACGTCTGCCAGAACAAAAGGAACAAATGCAAAAGCAACCGGCGGAACCAGAACCTGGAACTTCGAAAAGTTCCAGAGTTTGGTTTCGGTCCCAGTTCCATGTTCATCGGAACAACACCGAAAATGCCCAAGGTAAAAACAAAAAAGGCAGAACTAGAACTGGGAATGAAATGGAAACAAAACTTAGAAGACATTCCCAAGTTCGGTTTTGATCTTGGTTCCGCGTTTGCCAGAGCAAAAAAGAAAAGGCCCAAGGAAGAAAGTAAAAATCCTAAGGCACAGAACACAAAACCAAAGGAAAATGACCAACAAACAAGAGAAAAGGACCAGGCCAACTATTAGTCGAAAACAACCAACGAAGAAGAAACAAAAATAAAAGGTGGAGTTGGAGTCAAGATGGAAACCGAACCAGAAACCTTGAAAGAGTTCAATGTTCAGATTTAGCTCCGAACCTGGCTCCGACAGAAAAAAAAGACAGACTTAGGAGGTAAATAAAAGAACTCCTAAGTCCCAACCAAACAACCAAAGGCGATGAAAACAAAAGAAAATGGGGACCCATTTTGTTCTAAAATAAAATAAAATGGGGTGGTTATGCAAGGCATAACAGAACTGAGGAGATAGCTCTATATAAGAATTCCAGAACCGGGTCCACCTCATGCAACTTCCTCCAGCAGCCTCCTTCAATATAATCAACAACAAATCTTCCAAACTATCACAAACAGAGGTCCATAAGGGGATGATCCCATAGCTCATACTTAAGAGGCCCATTACCCAACCAATTATCATCCCATAACAGAATACTCCTCCCATTTCCCATCTGCTAGAAGAGACCCTTAGCAATAAGCCTTCGAGCCTTTAACATACAGTTCCACAACACAGAACCATTCAGGGGAATAAACTCTTGAGATAAAAACCTCTAATCCCAACATCACCATGAAGGTATTTGCTCCACACAATCTTCACCCACTCACTTTTAGCCTCCAATAGGTTCCATAATTGTTTTCCCAATAAGGCTATGTTGAACGTTCTGATTTTTGGAATTCCAAGTCCACTAGACCTTTTAGGCCGACAAACATCATCCCAAGCAACCAAATGAGTTATTTTCTTATCTTCAAAACCAGTCCACAAAAAAAAATTGAATTCCTTCCAAGATATCCATAAATTTCCTTGGCATGTGAAAAAGACTGAGGGCATAGATTAGAATATTCTAAAAGGTGGATTTGATCAGCTGAACTTTTCCAGCTTGGCTCAACAAAGCTCCTTCCACCCAGCCATCTTGGAGTTAAATTTATCAATCAAACCCCTCCATCAAGAATCAAGAGCCTTAAAATAGAGGGGAAGCCCCAAGTAGGAAGTAGGAAGTTCACCAATTTGACACTGTAGAATTCGAGCAATCCTATTATGTCTATCAACCAAAGTATTAAAAAAGAAAAGCACACTCTTCTAAAGGCTAACCTTATGCCTAGAAGCAACCTCATACATCTACAAAATTCATTTAATAGCCTTAGCTTCCTTAATCGAAGCCTACCCAAGCAAGAGAGAATCATCCACAAATTGTTGATGAGAGAAAAAAAAGTTAGCAGAAGAGGGGGCTAACCCATACATAAGACCAGAGTTAACAAATCTTTGAATAAGACATCCCAAAGACTCAACCATAATGATAAACAAAAATGGAGAGATAGGATCCCCTTACTGTAGGCCCCTGGAGCAATCATAGAGAGGAGAGGGAGAACCATTTATGAGCACAGAAAACCTAGGAGTCGAAATAAGTTAATGCACCAAATCCACCATTCTCTCCCCAAAACCAAAGGACATAAGAATCTTAGACAAAAAACCCCAGTCCACTCTATCATAAGCTTTAAGTAAATCAAGCTTGAGGATAAACCCAGCTTGTTTGTTAACAGTAAGAGAATGAATATTCTCATGAACAGTAAGAATGGAATCCAGAATTTTCCTATGAGCCAAAAAACCATTATGCTAGGGAGAGATGATGAGAGGCAATATTTTTTGCAACCTCAGTGCCAAAACCTTGGAAAATATCTTATAGATAGAATTACACAAAGTGATAGGACGAAACTCCTCAAAGGATGTCGCCCCTGGCTTTTTGGGAATCAAAACAATAAAATAGGAATGATCACCACTTTTTATTCCTTCACAAAGTCCCATGAACTTAGCAATTGTGTCATTCTCGAATGTGTCTAAACTCGATGGTCCTTGTTGGTCCCAAACTATCAGTTACAAGTAAACAAGGGGTAAGCCATTATTGGTATCGTTAGGAGACAATGAGTTGGAAGATAGGGTGAAGATAGAGGTATAGTCGGGATCCCAAAAGGAATCAATCTAGATGTTAATGTCCATGATATTGGTCAAGGAGGATAAGTCGAACTCTTGAAAGGTCTCAACTAGGTCATAATCATTAGATGTGTAGGATTCACATTCCCACTCATTAGAATTGGTTTCAGCATAGTATTCCTCAGATGTCTCAATTTCATTTGAAACATTAGCATTCTCACTCAAAGGAAACTTAGTACTAGGAAGACTCACTTTTGATGGTGCATACCCTAGCCCAATGTACTTTGGTAGGTGAGGAGGTAGTATTAGTTCGACCATTCCATGTTTATTTAGACCAAGACCACTATGTCCATCATATCCTTATTGCTTCATGATCAAGAACCCTTTTGGATATTACACAGCTGGCAACTACTTAGGCTCAATGTCTTCTTCATCTCTGTAAATCCATGTAGAAATTTCCTTTCCTATAGGCTCTTTACTCAATTCTCACCACTTGATGAAGGTGGTAGGAGAGTTATGGATAATGATCTTACGTTGAATAGGATGAGGATTTCCATAAAACTTTGGTGATTTAGGAAGCTTTCAAACACAAAATAATCTATCCATGTTGTATTCCCCACATCTCTTGTCATGGAGCTGGACCTTGGGTTTGGAAGGTGTGGTGAATGGAGTGGATGACTTCATGAGGGAAGATGGATCAATGTAGTGTGATGAGGTAGAAGATGAAACTTCTTGATTAATGGGAACTTGATTCTTAGTGGTTCCTCTCAAATTACTATAGTATTGGAAAGGGTTAGTATCACCTGGTATGGAAATTTCAAGCCCATTGTAGGGAAACTTCAAGCACTAATGGTATGTTGAAGGTACAACTTTGATTTTTCAAAAATTGACACCCCTATGTTTAGGGCATAGGATAAAAATTTTCTCCAAGAATCATTCAAGGAAACCCTAGAGATTTGCAATAGGGTGTCCTATGGTATGATTAAGAGCTAAAGAGGGGTTCACCACCAAGTTAGGGCTTGGAAAGACTAGCGAAATGCAAGATCTAATGTTTATACCTAGTGCAAATAAAAACTTAATTAAAGGACCTAAAAATGCAAGTAAATCATAACATAAAATTGTAAAATTAGAAGCATGCTCCTAGAAACCTGTAGGGGCTTGAATGAGAAATGGAAATGTTGGAAATTCTTATTTTAATGTTGAGTGGGACTCATACGCCAGTCTGGGTGATTTAGTCCAAAATTGGGTTTTCTACACCAAAACTAGAATCTAACAGTGCTTATTCTGAACCTCCTAAAACCTTGAAAATTGATTGTACTGAGACTCATACACAAAAGGTGGCATATCAGTCCTAGTATGCTTTTTTAGAGGGTTAAGATATGATTCTTCTCTCCAATATTTTCTCTTTCTACCACACTTTGTTTCTAGATCTAAAACCCTAATTTTAGACCTATAGAATATTTTTTGTCACCTTACAAGTGAGGAGACAACTCCAAAAACTTCTTTCAAGCTTGTAACCTAATCTTCAAGGATCCTTCAAGCTTCAAGACACCTAGATCTCCAATTGCACATGTAGAGAGAGAGAAACTTGTTGATTGTTAGGGAATGGGGGATTGCCTTGGTCAAACCCCTTTGAGGTAATTAAACCAAATGATGACATAATGAGATAAGGACATGAAACATGAAACATGAGCAATGATACCTTGAATGATGTCTTGTAAGTCAGCAACCTAACATGAAGTGGCTATGAAGAATGTAGATCTAGATCTTGGATATGGATATGAAACAATGCTTGCCAATGGATCTTCAATGCTACATCACAACACTAGCTCAACAACATGCTTGAGGCTTGATAATATTGATATGATGATGGATCTTAAATTGGTGCAATAATTGATGAATAAATCTGCCCTTGAGTGCCTTAGAAATGCTCTTGTAAACTCTCTTGATGCTCTTGTGAAGTCTTGGGATGCTTAACTCTTGAGTGCTTAACTTGATATCATGAAGCATTAATGAAATAATTATTTGAGACCTTGTTTATATATGTAGTCCATCCAAGTTATCATTTATTACATCCCATAGGCTGACCTTCATAAAATTTGAATTTAAAACCCTAATTTCCCACTCAAAACCCTAAAAAAGGGGCCAAATGGGACTCATACACCACCCTTAGTGTATGGATCCCACTTGGTTGGGACTCATATGCCCAAGGTGGTGTATGGGTCCCACAAGGCCTTTTTAGAGACAGAAAGTGTCGGGGAGTTAAGAAATTAAGTTTATTTGTTGATCTTCTCAGGATTTTAGTTGAAATAAGCCTTGGGATACATAATATAGGGTTTTAGGGGCCTATTAATGATTATATGAAGGTCATAAATGCAAGAGTTCCCAAAACTTAATGTGAAAGTGTAAATACATACACTTTACAACATTAAATTAAAGAAAAATTAGGTCTATTTAGCTTAAAAGGGCCCTAAAACCAATGTGAATGTGTAAAACACATTACAACACTAGATCAAGGCAACATTAGGTCCATTTTAATGTTAATCATACCTAAATTAAGTCATAAATTAGACTTATTTAGTTCACAAGGGCTGAAAAAAGTGTAAAAATGTAACAAACAACATTTTTCTACACTACATTTAACCCTCACTTTAGTGAGAGGATGAACTTGCTTCAAAATAACTCTAAAGTAAACATTCAAGAGGGTTCCAAGTGTACCAATGTGGATGGTCTAGGATAACAAATATCGAGGAGGTGGCCAAGCCCCCAGGATCCAAGATCCTACGTCAAACTGACATAAGCACAAAAGGACATACACATGGTGTATGATATGTGTGATAGGGTGAAAATACTTGTTAGAAAATGAACAACAAAGAAAAAGAGTGCAAATAACAACTAAAAACACCCTACACCTCAATATTGGCCTAAATATTAACTTAACTAAGCAAAATGAACTATTTCACCTTGTTGAGTTGTCCTTTGGTTGGCCCTTTGATCTTCGATGTTGTATGCTCCTTGGATAGCAAGAGATGCAAGCTATGAGATGAGAGGAGGATGGAAAGATGAGTGAAAATAGATGCAAGTATGAAAATTTGTCTAAGTATGGCTCAAAGAAAAGTTTTGCAAGAGTTTGGCTAGCATGAATGATCTCTCCCAAAATGAGAGAAAAGAGGGGGTATTTATAGAGATTTTGGAATTCTCTAGGGAAATGGACGGTTGAGATTGAGCCACCAAGATCAAGATGTAGGGCTAAGGTGAGTTGAGAACTCACAAGCCCTCACATCTTGACATGTGGCATGTGAAGTGGCTTGAAAAGGATGATGTGCATGAGTTGGAAGGAGAGTATATGGCATGGAGGTAGAACATAGTATTGGGATTGGACAAGATCTCCTTGTAAAGGAGGTCCTTGTCCCTATGTGGGTGAGAGGACATGTGAGGAATTAAAATTCCTCAAATATCCACATGGGGATGAAAAGAAATTTAATATTCCTTGGAAGGATAAAAGGAATTAAAAATTCCCTTGAGAGGTTGATTAGGCTAGTTAATGAAGGATTAGAGGATGGTTAGGTGGCTAAGAGAGATTAGAGGCCAACTTGAAAAATTTGGAGGATGTGACACATCCTAATCAAGGATTAGGCATGTGCACATCCCTAATGATGAGATTAGAAGATGGATTATGATTAGATAAAAATGATGGAGGATGTGACATATGAGGAATTAAATAAATGTCATATATATTTAATTCATTTGATGAAAAGGAGGATTAAAGAGATAAGGTATTTATTTATTAATTAAATACCTTAGGGATTTGGTAGAATTAAGGATATTAATTAAGTAATAGTGATATTACTTTAATTAATGCAAATGAGGGGATGCTTAGATGAAAGGGATAAATTTGGATAAATTAAGTGTCCAAATTTAGGTGTCTACAATATGAAACATCAAGATACGTGGACATGCAATTTCAATAACTAAAAGAAAGAAAAATAAAAATAAGCAAAATAAAAAAGAGGTGGATCAAGCCTCACCATTTGTCCAACACGATGCGGATTAGATCTAAGTTGTTTGTCTAAAAAATGCACGCTCACCTGAGGCAACAGAACTTGAAGTTGTCCATTGGGTGAGTAATCCAAGAGGGTGAGACACATACACACACAGTTAGTATGCACTCTCTCACACACACACGAGTGGCTAAGGGAAAGTCATGCCTTGGATCGGCTTCCCATCAAACCATACAAAAGTTATACCTCCTGATAACTTTGACAAGGTGCCACATAATAATGAACTTCAAGCTTCATGAGGAAAGCAAAGATTTGTATGCTTGAAACTCATGAACAAATAGGAGGCCCCACAGGCATGCAAAGTGTATTATGCAAGGTGGCCATATAACAATTGTTGTAGATGTAAAATAGTGTAAGGTACATTCAAAGGTATTTTTCTTAGTTCATATAAGGTCTCTTCTTAGGGAACATTGTGCCTAATATCTCCAAGAGAGGACAAGTCAAAGAAATATCACGCTCTTGAAGGAAATCAAACCCAATGACAACACCAAGAAAAAGGACACGTCACAAGAATAAATAAAATCACGTAGTGAAATATGAGTGTTGATGTATTCCCCCACTTTAAAGCGGTTGCTAACACCATTGTTGTGAGAAATTTCATTAAAGTAGAAGACCTGAAAGCTTATTTGAAAATCCCTATGCCAAGTCATATTTTTTTGAATCGAACTACATCATGAATAAGTATGGCACATGTGAGCCAACTTAAGGCATGCCATCCACATCCCAAGCTTGCTCTTATATGTACATGAAAGGTGATCAACTAGCCAAAAGAGACAACAACAAGTGACATATGAGAACAACGCTACCTAACGCCTTTCCCCCACTTAGTGCAAGACAAGGATAAGCCAAGATGATTGATGAGAAACATAATAGAATGAAACTAAATGTCAATTAGAAAAAATAGGTGCATCAACACAAGGAAGAGCACCATACTCCTTAAGATGTTGAATTCTATTACACAAAGCCTTACATTCATTAGTAGCATGACCATGAACTCTATGATATGCACAAAATGAACTCTTGTAGTAAAATTTCTTTCATGTTCTTAGAGGGATATATATCAAACAATTTTGGAGGAATCTCATCAAGATACTCTCTTGATCAAAAGTAGAGGATGTTTCTTTATTTTGTTACAAAGATATCTCTTGCTTAGTACAAGGTTTCATACCTACACAAGACTTTTTAGATTGTGAGATTTTGTTCTCTCCTTGAAAGGAGGATGTGAAATCTAACGAACTCAAATCATTAGTATTTTGTGTGATGACATTGATGTTAAGCAAGGATTTCTTTGTTCCTTTCATTTCTTTCAAAGGGTAACAATCAAGACCACTAGTATCTATCAGTTCAGGATGCACTAATGTTAAATTCGGCTTAGAAGGATGTTATCTAATAGTGTTGATATTAAGTGAAGGCTTGTTTGTGTCTTTTGAGGGACAATAACCAAGACCACTAGTCTTTTCTTCCATGTGGGGCTCTATAGGTACATGGATACCTTGTTCTCTAGCACCACATCCTTTTCCACTATAACTAAGTTGTTTCATAAGTTCATAACCTCTTCCATAAATATTTTTCATTTTGTTAGTATTTGGTGGTTGTTGATAGTCAGTTTCATCAAAGTTTGTTGTGTAATTTTTTGTCTTCCAAAGTGGTTGAGGTGGATATGTTTGAATCTTGTGTTGACATTACTGCTTTTTCTTTTCCCTTTTCAGACTCTTTGTTTATAATCTTGTATTCTCCAATGAATGTAGGTGTGAATTCTAAGGAACCCTAATCATCTTTTCATATTTTTTTTATTTCCTCAATGTGTTTTTCTTTGTCTTTATGTTGCATGGGTTCTAATTTTGTACTTGGTGTCAATGTTTTTAAAGGATTTTCCTTATTTTTCTCAATTTTTAAACAATTTCTTGGTTCAAGGTCAGCTTCGAGTGTGTACACTTTGTTGTTGTAGACATACTTCATTACACGATGAAGAGTAGAAGGCACCCCATTCATTGCATGAATCCACGATCTGCCTAAAAGGAGATTATATGAAAGATCATGAGGCATAACATGGATTAGTGTTTCTAATGTGGCCTTTCCAACTGTAGTAGGTAAAGTGATCATACCAAGTAGTTGTTTTCCTACATTGTCAAATCCCTTAATAGATAAAGAGTTATGTTGAATTTTTTATTTATCCATGCAAAACCTATCGAAAAGGGTCACACTACACACATTAAGGGTGGAGCCATTGTCAACAAGGGTTCACTTTATGCCTCTCCCCTTGTAGCGAATGATTACCATGAAAGCATCATTTTATTTTTTTGCATTTCCAAAGGAGGGAGCTCACTTTGGTGGAAAACAATGTCAATGTTTATTCCTTGAATCATGGCTGCTATGTCATTCGAGTTTTCACTAGAGGGGGCCACAACTTGTTGCAAGGCACTTTGAATCATGTTATGATAATGAGGTGAGGCTTGAATAAGATCTTATAATGATATCTTAGCAAGAGTATTCTTTAGTTGTTCGACAAGATCGTACTCCTTTTCATGAGGAGGGCCCGACAAGATAGGGTTAGGTAGGATAGGATTAGGCAATGGGAGGGATGTTGAAGGTATTTTTCTTGGTTTCAGTTTGTTTCATTGTTATATGTGTGAGCAACAGTATTGTAACTTGGCTATTGTGAAACATTATTCTTAGGTGGGTAAAGGGTAAATTCAGGTTTGTTTAGAGTTGGAGGTTTGTGTGAAGGTGAGTAAAGGATGAGTTGAGGTTGAATAATATTAACCTCCCTTAGTGAAGGAGAGTCTAATGTCACTTGATCATCTTCGTCTAAGGAAGCCTCATTCTTAATGTTTGAAAGACATGTGTGAATGTTCAAATTTTCTTGCACCATGATATCCTCCCTAGGAGGAGAGATTTTAGGAGAACTACAAACTAGATGTTCATGAAATTCAAAGGTTGGTTCTAAAATGACTTTCTTGCCGATAAGGGAGTTACCAATGGTTGGTTTTTCTTGCTTATCAATAATGGTTTTTTCATGTTCGATAATTTTTCCCTAGGAGAAGAGACACATAAGATTCCCATGACTCTCATTGGTTGTATTTCTAACCCCAAAGTATCTTCTTCACAACTATAAGAGATACTAGGAGAAGGAAAAATGTGATTGTCATGATTGTCCATAATTTCATTCCTTTGTCCCATAATGTCTTCTAAAATAGGATAGGTAGGGGAAGAATCATAAAGAGGGTTGTCATAGATCTTAAATATTTTATCATCTAACACCAATCTATCATCTTTACTTACAATATGATTGTCATGATTCTTTACAACTACATCCTTTTTTACCAAAACATTCTCACAGTCAAGGGATGAATGGAAATTAGGTAAGGTGATGTTTAGAAGTGTGTCTATGATCTCATTCTCTTGTGCTATAATATCTTCCCAAGGGGGGGGAGGAGAAGGACAAGCAATAATTTCATGATTCTCAATTATTGCATCTTCTTTCACCAAGATACCTTTGTCACTAAGAGATGTATCAAGAGAAGGACAATTATAATTGTCATTGTTATTTGTGCCTGTATTCTCTTCTATCACATCATCCCCAAAAATAGAAGATATAATAGGGGGTGTAAGTTCAAGGAAAGCGTCAACATTTTCACCCTCTTGCACTAAAAGACTCATAACTAGGAAATGTATTGAATGAATGACTAACATGCTTATTGAATAACTTTTTCTTTGCAAACTTGGAAAAGATAGATACCAATATTTGTGAAAAGTAAACTATCCAAACTTAAAATAGAAAGACTTAAAATGCTATGTAAAGACCTAGAATTAAATGTGTAAATGCAATTTTTATATTTCAAACAAGGTAATTTACTGATTACACTAGGCACAATCTAAAAATAAAATGTTGTAAATGCAAATTTGGAATTAAGCAGTGCATAAGTGAACTAGTTTAAGCTAGATTTAGTGAAATGCATGTAATAGAAACTCAACCAACTGAAACAGATAAATAATGATAGCAAATAGAAGTGTACAAACAAGGTTTTCAATGTTGTAAAAGGCAGTTTCAAATCTACACTAGGACTAAATCGTCCAGAGGGACGTATGAGTCCCAATGAGGTATTTTTGTACAATTTTCAAAACAAAAAAAGTGATTTTTATGCCTTCTGGTTTGAGTGATGTCTAGGCTAAGTGAAAATGCATATTTTAGATGAAATTTAGTGATGCAAGATGCAAAAATGCAACCTATATGCACTTTCACTAATGCAATATTTAGAAACCATAGAATGCCAAATAACTAATGTAAACCCTAATGCAATGTTAATGCAAGCTAAATCTAGGATGATGATGCACTCCAAATCAGAATTAAGGTGTTCTAAATGTAGGTTCACCAAAATGATTTGTCAAAAATTGTCATCCCTATGTTTAGGGCTTAGGATAACAATATTCACCAAGAATCATTCAAGGAAACCCTAGAGATCTCAATGCAAGGATAGAATAGGAGAAAGTGATTTTCAATAGGGTGTCCTAGGGTATGATTAAGAGCTAAAGAGGGGTTCACCACCAAGTTAGGCCTTGGAAGGACTAATGAAATGCAAGATCTAATCTTTAAACCTAGTGCAATGCAAAACTTAACTAAAGGACCTTAAAATGCAAATAAATCAAAACAGAAAACAATAAAATTAGAAATGTACACCTAGAAACTTGTAGGGGCTTGAATGAGAACTCAAAATGCTAGAAATGTTGGTTTTAATGTTGAGTGGGACTCATACGCCATTCTGGGAAATTTAGTCCCAAACTAGGTTTTCTACACCAAAACTGGAAGCTGATAGTGCTTATTCCGAACCTCCTAAAACCCTAAAAATTGGTTCTACTAGAACTCATATTCCCAAGGTGGCGTATTAGTCCCAATATACTTTTTTAGAGGGTTAAGATCTAATTCTACTCTCCAATATTTTCTCTTTTTACCACACTTTTTTTCTAGATCTAAAACCCTAATTTCAAACTTGTAGAAGACTTTATGTGACCATGCAAGTGAGGAGACAACTCCAAAAACTTCCTTCAAGCTTGAAACCTAATCTTCAAAGATCCTTCAAGCTCCAAGAAACCTAGATCTACAATTACACATGTAGAGAGAGAAAAATTTGTTGATTGTTAGGGAATGGGGGTTTTCCTTGGTCAAACCCCTTTGAGGTAATTAAACCAAATGATGAGATAATGAAATAAGGACATGAAACATAAGTAATGATACCTTGAATGATGTCTTGTAAGTCTACAACCTAGCATGAAGTGGCTACGAAGAATGTAGATCTAGATATTGGATATGGATATGAAACAATGCTTGCCAATGGATCTTCAATGTTACATCACAACACTAGCTCAACAACATGCTTGATGTTGGATAATCTTGACATGATGATGGATCTTGAATTTCTCTAGTAATTGATAAAGAAATTTTCCCTTGAATGACTTAGAAATGCTCTTGTAAACTCTCTTGATTCTCTTTTGATTTCTTGGAATGCTTAACTCTTGAGTGCTTGACTTGATATCATGAAGGCTTAATGAAATAATGATTTTATACCTTTTTTATATAGGAAATTCATCCAATTTACCATTTATTAGATCCCAGAGATTGACATTCATAAAATTTAAATTTAAAACCCTGATTTCTCACTCAAAACCCTAAAAAGGGGCCAAATGGGACTCATATGCCACCCCTTGTGTATGGGTCCCACTTGGATGGGACTCATACACCCAAGGTGGTGTATGGGTCCCACAAGGAATTTTGAGAGAGAGAAAGTGTTGGGGAGTTGAGAAATTAAGTTTATTTGTTCATATTGTCAAGATTTCAGTTGAAATAAGCCTTAGGATGCATAATATAGGGTCTTAGGGGCCTATTAATGATGATATGAAGGTCATAAATACAAGAGGGCCAAAAACTTAATGTGAAAGTGTAAATACATACACTTTACAACATTAAACTAAGGAAAAATTAGGTTCATTTAGCTTAAAAGGGCCCTAAATTCAATGTGAATGTGTAAAGCACATTACAACACTAGATCAAGGCGACATTAGGTCAATTTTAATGTTAATTATTCCTAAATTAAGTCATAAATTAGATTTATTAGTTCACAAGGGCCCAAACAAGTGTGAAAATGTAATAGATGACATTTTTTTACACTACAAGCTCTCATGGCATGAATCCATGGGCAACGTAGGAGAAGATTGTAGGGCAAGTCCAAATCAAGGAAATAGAACATTGTGTTCTAAATAGCGGGGCCAACCTTCATGGGAATTGTGATTAATCCTTCGGACAAGTGCTCAACATCATCATAAGCCTCGATAATAATTTTCTTAGATTGATCTATGCATGCCTCGGAGAATCCTAATGTTGTGACCAATTTTAGTGTGCATATGTTCAGACCCGCTCCACCATCTACCAAGACTCATCTGATTTTATGTTTATTAATGTAGACTTTAAGGTGTAGGGAATCATTATTATTTGGCTTTTGTGTGGAAAGATCTTGTTCAGAGAATGTGAAATGGTGGGGTGTAGCTAGGTATCCAGCCATGGCCTGAAATTGGTTGACATTTAGGTCAGAGGGTGCAAATGTATCTTGCAAGGATTTTTCCAAAATGGCCCTATGCTCTAGGGAAATTCAAAGTAGTTCAAGAATGGATATTTGTGCGGGTGTCTTTCCTATATGATCTAGGAGGTTTTACTAACTTTTTGGTTGCAGATTAGAGGCAGCCCCTTGCAAGGTCACCTTAGCTCTACGAGTGGTAACGGCACATTCTAAACTTTTATTAATGGTGATGGTAGAAACATGATTATCAAGAGCTCGAATGTGATTAATGGTAGTGATGCGCAATGCAAGTATAATTAGCATTGCTATTTTTTCCTAAAATAGAGACCTTCCCTTTCCCATGGTCTTGCAAGGGAGTTTTGAATATGGTATGATCAGCATTGGTTTTACCTTGTGAATTATCCACTGATATATCTCCTTGTTCAATAAGATCTTGAATGAGGTTTTTGAGTGTCCAAAATGATGATGTTTTGCGCCCTTTTCCATAAATGATATTCACAAAATTCATTCTTATTCCATCAATTTGGTTTAACCAATTTCGATTCATATATCTTAATGTTAGGAAACTAAATGATGTTTGACTGTAAACATTTCTTTAAAACTGACTCAATGGGTTCCCCTAAGGGTGTATGTTATTTTAGTGTGTGGGGGTCCTTTACGTTGTTGACTATTTTGAACTAAATTCAATATATGATCATGGCTAGGTGTTGGTGTGTTTGATGTGGATGGACCTTTAAGATGAAGGGTGGGGTTACAGGTTGATTTACCACTTTAGCATCAAATACCCCATCATTGGTGACATTCTTATTTCAAGACCAAAATTTTCCTTTGTCACTAGGAGTGTTTGGGGTTTCTTTAAAGATTTTAACTAGTCACATTTCCACAAGAGCTTTCTCAATAAAGACCCCCTTTTCAATGACATCTTCAAAGGTGGTACAACATTGATTTTGAAGTTGGATCATCAATTTTGTGTTTAGGCTTTCTATAAAAAT
Organism: Sequoia sempervirens; assembly: GCA_007258455.2. Taxonomy (NCBI): domain Eukaryota; kingdom Viridiplantae; phylum Streptophyta; class Pinopsida; order Cupressales; family Cupressaceae; genus Sequoia; species Sequoia sempervirens. Next base: position 37,986 of record VDFB02354374.1, on the reverse strand, counting down.
GGTGACCAATTGTTTCTTGGGTATGTTGCAAGGACATTTGTTAGCCATGCTATGCCATCTTTCATAGAATGATGTGAGTGACTATCCTTTTTGTTTGGTCATGCACAATGTTTCTAGGGTCATGTCACTTTCTATGTTGTAGGAAAAGTGGTTAATGAATCTATCAGCCAATTCACCCCATGTTCATATCCCAAGAGGAAGGTTTGCAAACCATTCTTGGGCCAACCCTGAAATGCTTCATGGAAAAAATTTCATCAAATAAGTAGGCTCATAATCAATTTCCATACATGTGTTAAATTCTCATATGTGTTCCACTGGATCCCCTTTCCCTTTATACTTTTTAAAGATTGGAGCGGTGAACTATGAGGGGAAAGGTGGCGTGTAAATACTTTTGTCAAATGGGTAAGGGCATAATTCCTCCATAGAATATGTCTTCTTAGTTGTTCCCAATTGTATTTTTCCATTTTCTATTGTATTTTTTGCATCTGTTGCATCAAGATGTCTATAGGGAATGGTTTCATGTTGGGTTGACTTTACATAAGGGGATCAACATTAGTCTTAATAATGTTGTATGATAATTTTGGCACCAATTTTTGATTTGGATTCACATTTTCTTGCAAAGGATTTAGATTACCTTGTTCATAATGTGGGGTAAACATGGTATTGGTATTGGTTTGATTTTGAGGTTTGAAATTGGTGTTTAGTGTGACATGTTGCAATGGAAGATGATTAGTATTCAATTTTGTTCTGAGGTCATGTTGGTATTAGGTGTAGTATTGATTGTTTGTGTTGGCATGTTCTAGATGTGACAATATGAATTCTCCTTGTTTTGTTAGGTGGATTTTGACTTGCATTGATTAAGGGTGTATTGTTTCGTCTGCCAAATGGATTTGCAAATGTCACACCCATGGGATTAGAAGATGAGCTACCAAATGTGAATTTTGATCCTTGGGACATGGTATGTGTTCTCTTAGTGCCAAATATTGGTGGATTAGGAATATGTGTAGTTGTTGTAATGTGTGTTGTGGCCCAAAGTGGTAGACTAGTGAAAATTTGTTGTGAAATGGGTTGACCTTGTGTGAATGTGTTTTGATTAGGACCTTGGGTTTATGATTGTGTTACTCCCTCTATAATTGTGAAGTGTTGAATTTAAAGGGGAGTTTGGCACCTTTCTTAGCAAGTGAGAGAAATAATTTGCTAGGGTCAGTGCTAACAATCTCATCCACAATACATATTATTCTTGGGTCTTGAGAAGAATGTTCAATTTCTTTGGGGGCTAAACCTCTATTGACATCAATTAACGTAAGATTGGAAAATGGATTTGAGGTTTCCCTTTGTGGTGATTGAGGTGGATTTTAATTTGACCCAAGGTTCATTTCACTAGTGGGATTAAAAAGAGGATCACTTGAAGAATCCACGCCCTCTCTTTTCCATAGTGGCCTTGTTTGAACCATATAAGACTTGCAACCTAAGGATTGATAATGCAAAGGTGATAATGCAAGGTGAGATATGAGACTAAGCTATATTTTTTTGGGACTTTTAAAGATATAAGGATGTCAAATGTCAATGCACCTAAGACCAAAGGTTTGAAATGCAATGATGATAATGACCCTATGACCAAAGGGTATGATATGCAATGAGACCAAATGAGATTATGACTAAGGTTTATGATATGAAACTAAGATTAAGGAATTTCAAATGAGATTAAGGCTATACACCTTTGGACCTAAGAAAATAGATGCTAATAAAACTATGATAGACCCAAGTAACAAATTAGAATGTCAAGACCTTAGAAGATCAATGCTAAAAGGATGAATGATTTGACAAAGTGAGTCTAAACTAAAACGTAAGTTTGAGACCTAGTGATGATTGAAAATTAGCTGATAGAAAGATAAGGTTAATAACAATCTAGAAGTGTAACTATGGACTAATTAGAGGTATGTTAGGCCTCCTAATATGAAATCTATAGAGTGCATGTTGCTAAGGATGATCTAAGACCAACTAGGCAATGTGAGGAAGGTAATGCAATTTAACTAAGCAAATGCAAGGAAAACCTAGATGAATGTGATGAAATGGATTGGTCAAACTAAGGAAGTTTGTAATCAGAATGTAAGGTCACTATCCAAATGTGATTAGGACTAAGATTGGACAAGGATTTCTCTAAAATTTTGTGATTTAGTAGTTGCAGCTCACTGGTGCATAGTTTCATAGTTGTGGTTCATAGTTGTGGCTCATTGTTCAACATTTTTGGTTCACTATCTAATAGTTGCGGTTCATAGTTTGTTTGTCTCAAATTTGATGTTTTCGAGTGATTTTCATTTTGGTAAAATTCTGGAGTGTGATTGCAAACATAGCAAACAATCTGAAAACACGTTTTAGTTGTTGACTTATCAAATTCCTAGGTGAATAGTGTATGTTTGAGGTTATTCACCCCAATTTTCACTGGTATAACACAATATCGAAAACACATCAAGCACTTTTTATCCCTAAGGTCAAGTCCAATGGTAGCATTTTCGGGCCCACAACTTGAAATATCCTTTGACTCAAGTGTAGGGACACCTTAAGGGGGTGTGTACACTCTTTCCTTTCTGAGATAGGATAGTTAGGGGCCTCTAAGATTGGAAGGATGACCCATGACCCTCTCCCTAGAAAGCTACAAGTAGCTTATGCTAAGTTGGGATTTCTATCTCATCTTAAGGGAGTCATATGGTGAGTAACTTCGGGGTGCAGTGCTACATCCTTGCACTGAAAGTGACATCAAGAACTCAATCAAAAAGGGTGTTTACTAAGAGAGGTTTCTAGTCACAACTTAGGGACTTGGCACCTTGCGATCACTCAGCAAGCCACTTAAGGCTTTAACCAACCCTACTTGGGTACGAAAAAAACCTCACACAAGTGTGGGTAACTTCCCCTTTTGAATTTGCACTATCGACAAAGGCTAACATCAGTTTGGACTTGGTTTTGGACTTATCCTTTTATATAACAACTTGAGGGAAAAATCACTTTCGTGTGTTCCCCTTGGAGTGATTACTTCTCCAAGGGAAATCCCTCTATAAAATAAAAAGGGTAAGATGAGTTTATTTCCCTTACACCCAAGATGCACAAAGTGGTGAGGGGAGAGGATACTCTCACTACACCTTATGGGTTCTACAACAAAGATTGTGAAAGTGCACCAAACATAAAAGACACTAGTTTAGTTTTAAGCCACAAATTGAAATGTTCCTAATTCAACAAAAGACAATGATTTATTTTTAAACCCAAATCGAAATGTTCCTAATTTAACATAAATGAAATCACAAAAACCCCGCAAGCATGTGTTAGTAGTTTCAAAAAGAAGTCTTCAATAAAATGTCCTACAACAAAGGGATTATTAATCTCAATGATAATTTCTTCTCCAAAATGTACACCACACATTGCAAATAGAATGTTAGCAATCCAAAAATCATCTACTCTAATGCAAGCAAAAAGGAAAACTGAGAAATTTTGAAATCAAAAATTTTTACCCAAGAACAAGTGAATGCATCACATTGGTTTTATAGATATGTCAAAGGGAATGGCAATTGCAACTCAAGGTTGGTGACTACGACTTTCTGCTTTGTGAATTCAACTTATTGTTCTACAAATGTGTTGTTCTGGCTTTATCAGTTGCATCGCTTCGTCATGCAAATACATCATTTTTGGATTTTCATCACTCCATCAATCAGTTGTGTCACTTTTTCTTGTAATTATGGCTCACGAACCTACAAAACAACAAAAAACCAAAATGTATGGAATTCTTGTGAAATTATTAGCTTCATGTTGGGTTCACTAATGTAAGAAGGGTTAAAATTCATAATGAAAAGGTAAAGATCAATGATAGCAACCACAACTACCTAAAATCTAAGCCTAAAATCCCAATCCAAATAAGAAAGAACAATAAACAATAGAAATCAAATGAAGACATAAAGCAATATCAAACTCCCATGTTTAAATTGATTAGACTTCCTTGCATCTCCTCCATTTTTCTCAATGTGCAAGCTTTCCCATAGATTTTTTTGTGTTCGAATACCTGCAAGTGACAGTGATATGATAGCAAGAATATTGGAGATCGTGGTTGTAAGATTGGAATGGGGGAGATAGCTCTCTTTTATAGAAAAGCTTCTCAAATGGGCGGTCAAGATCAAAATCCAAAAAGATGCCAAGATCAACGATTGAGGTTGCATGCACCATGTAGTGGTAGGGTTAGGGGTGGCTAAGGATAAATGGTAAAGATTGAAAGAAGACCGAAGGCAATCAACAGTTGAAATTCGAAAGAGAAGTGCAGGGAAAGTGGAGGCGTCAAATAATAATTTTTAATTTGAGAAGGGAATCTTGGCAATTAAATAATCATATTATTTAATTTGGGATAGGATGTGGAGAAATAAATAATCAAAAATTATTATTCATTTATGGACAAAGATTGAAATGACATTTAATTAAAATGATTATTATTCAACCATTTAATTAAATGTGGAGGAAATGGAAATGAGAATATTAAATAATTAAATTAGATTAATTATTTAATAACGGAAGAGGTTAAATGAATAGTTAAATAATTAAAATAATTATTTAACTATAGATGAATAATCAAATAAATGAGAATTTATTTAATCATAGAGAGAAATAGGATACTAGTGATGTAATTAAATAAATGTTCAATTTATTTTTAATTAATCAAAGAAGAATAAAGAAAATGAAATGAATTAATTAAATAATTAAAATTATTTAATTAATAGAGGAATGTGACTTTAGAATATAATCAAATAATTAAAATTATTCAATTATGCGGGGAAGAAGGAAATTGATGCAAAAAAATGGCGTTCACACACTCAAGACATTTCATAGTGTCTACAAGGGTTTTGATGTTTTAACATACAATTGATTCACCCCACCCCCCCTCTCAGTTGTCTTGTGTGTATTCAACATAAAGGACCCCAAAAGTAGTTTAGGACACCCCTAGAAAGACCTAGATTCCCTTGGGTGTATAGGTCCTTGTAGGCACAACATTTAACCAATTTTTCTTAGCAGGTTTACTTTCCTCTACACTTTCTAGATCTTCTGAAAGTTGAATTTTTTTGTATGCCAATTGTTGAGATCTTGCATTATTAATATTAGGGCATATGGGATCATTAGGTTCATTATTCCAAATCATTTCCAATCCATTATGTGTTGCACAAGCGACTGCAGTTGCACCAAAAGATCAACCTTTCAATGCCCGATACAATCGCCAGATTTATACAAGATCCAAGATTCACAGGAGGTGATTAAGCCATGTCACGAACCCAAGCACCATGTTTCACTGAACAAGGAGACCAAGGGAGAAACTCTTGCAACAATCCCCCCAACACAAGCGAGGGGTTTGAACCTATGACCTCATATTTGATACCAATTGTTGCACAGGTGGTTGTCATTACACCAAAATATCCACCTTTCAATGCCCGATACAACCGCCAGATTTATACAAGATCCAAGATCCACAGGAGGTGATTAAGCCATGTCACGAACCCAAGTGCTGCACTGCACAACACAAGGATACCAAGGGAAAAACTATTACAACATTCCTATCTTCAATTATATGTAGATCTAGGTCTAATTGGCTCACCTTTAGGATTGTAAGTCAATCTAATCACCGTGTTGATCTAAATCTTATTGTAACTTTGAAAAAGGCCCCCCTTGCATCCTAGGTTCTTTTCCTTTAGGACCTAGGATCCCTTTTTTCTATGTTTCAAACTTGCATCAAATTATCATTTCCAAAATCTTGCATCTTAGAATTAGTCAATCTTTGCATGATTAGATCTAGAAATTGCATTCAAAGTTTTCCCTTGTTGCACACTTTCATTTAAATTACATTGTCTTAAATTGAAGAAATTCTGGAAAAATTGTCATTGTTAATCCTGTCTGCAAAAAGCAATATTAAATAGCAACATACACATTCATTTTTTTGGTTTTTTGAACCCCTATTAGGGACTCAAATGCCCTTGGGCATCCCTATCCTGCTAAAGGTGTCCCAAAGAACCTTTTCACATATTTTTGCCTCTATAGTTTCACTCTATTCCTACTTGCAAATGTCTATTTTGAAATTTTGAATTTATAGTGTTATTGCATGCGCAAGAAAGGTGTCATTTTGCTTGATTTGTTTCAAATTTGGGAAAAATTGTTGCACTTCTGATCTGTAGGACAATTATTTACATCATGTTCTCATTACAAAAATCTTGTGTTATCATAATTCATGTGCTATTATCATATCTTGTTGAGGATTTTTAGGAACCTTTGGTACAAGCATTTGAAAATTAGTTTATTTCCCCTCTTTTGTTGATTTTAATTGATCCCTCTCCCACTATCTCTCCTATGTGTGAGGTTGGCTTGGTGAAAGAGAATACAATCCTTGAAAATAATGAAAAACATGTTTATTCTTCTCCTAATACCTCACCTAAAGGTGTCTTGGTGTTAGAAGATCAAATCATCGAGCATCATGAGAATCTTGTTTATTTCTCTCCTATTACCCCTCCTACTCAGGAATATATTGTTGGACAAGAGGATGAAATCATTGATACATTCATGGATTGCATAGATGAAGATGATAAGGTGACCTTAGATCCCCCCTTAGTTAGAAGATCATCAACAAGAATTCAAATCCGTTGAGGTTATGAACCTACAATTCACCATAAGATCTCCCTTAATTATTGGACCTCCTAAAACTCCTTTTGGGCCTCCTAAAAGTCCTTTAATTATTGGACCTCCAATTCATTGCTGACATTTCATGCCACCCTTTGATGACCCATCATTCATAACTGATCTGAGAGATCCTACATGGGTTACCTTGCATAAGTCTCCCTTGAAAAACCCCAAAATTGGTTAAGTGTTGTGTTTTTGGACCTTCAGGTTGTCGCTTGCTTGTTTCCTCACATGTCTTCTTCATTGATCCCTCTCCTTATTTTCCTTCAATTTTCTATTAAGTATTTCTAGTTTTAGCCATCGACCTTACCCTTTAACCCTTACCACTTCCCTTTGGTAATCCTTAATCCTTTCCCCCAATCACCGAAGTCCCAAGGATGATTTTCAAGATTTTTCTAAGTCTTTACTTGTCAAACTTTGACGATTAGGCTTCCATCTTATTGTTTTCCACCTTTCAGTTTTAGTAAGTCATAAGCCTACCATCCAACCTTCGACGCCTGATCAAAGGCACTTCAAGATTTTTCCAAGCCTTGGTTTGTTGGACTTCGGGGTTTGATCTTCCCTCTTACCACTTTCCATATTTTAATGCAAGGCATAAGCCTTCCTCCAAATTTTTGACCCCTGAAATCTCATTTTTTGCTTTTGGACATCAGAATTTGATCTTTTTCCTTTCTTCCTTTTCACTTTCACTCCTTCCTTTGAAAGTTTGGCTAAGTATTGAAGTTGTCGGTCTTTTGGTCAATACTCAAAACTTTGTCGGTCGCTACCTAGGTTTTCATAACCTTTCATATGCCTGATGTATCACATAGGTTTCATCTTTGCAAGTTCTAAATTGTGCTAGTGTCTATAAATGTTGTCTTAACCTTCGAAGCCTTGTCTAAGTAAATTTGAGTCATTTCAAATTTTTTCTCAGGTTGGAAAACTTGCGTCAGTCTTCAACAAAGTTGTCTAAACTTTGTCTTTCTCCGCTCAATGATGATAAAAGTGATAAAGATAAAGGTTTTTTGGTGTTTCATATTGGTTTCAAAACCCCTGTCAGTTGCTGAAAAGGTTACTAAAAATTTTCTTTTGCTAATCAACCCATTCATTACCTAGGTCATGGAACTAAACAAAGCTTATATTGATCCTTGATTGGCTACTAGAAGTTGAAGGTCGCTTAAGTTATGACTTATTCCTTTGAATTCATTGTGGTGCTCAGCCCCTCGACCTAGGAAATTACCAATTTTGTGGAGTATCAAAGACTTTATTATTTCCTAAAGTCTAATGACAAATATTTTCTCATGAAGATCAACGATTGAGATTGGATATTAACAATCGAGTGGATCCCACGCACCCACACTGCTCAAAGGGTGCAGTTGCCTACAAGAATGCGAGAGTATGACATGTGTTCATGAAAGAAATATGTGATGATGGGTCTCGGGCTTTTCCTTTCAGAGCACAATACATGTCACCATCGTATTGCATCACATTGCCTCAATACATTGTAAGTATGGATTGAAGAAGAATGAAGGAAAGTGTGATATGCACTGAAGGTTCCAGATTGTTACATGTGTTCAAATCCTAGTTCATCACAAGGTTTCAATGCATCACAGTTTTAAATAAATAAGTTGTATAAAGAACTCTAATGTGAAATAATACCAAGGAGGAGGGTATATGTTGAGGGAATATTCCTTGATTGGTGTTAGTGGGATGGGCTATCACGAGGTCTCAAGCCATCCCATTTTTAATTCATAATGCACAAATCTAAATTTTGGTGTGTGTTGGTTGTGAGGGGGAGATATAAGGGTGATGTGGCATCATTTTATTGCATTGTGGGAATGCAAGTTGTCATAGTTTCAAGGGAGCGACTTCATAAGGGAGACACAATGTGAAGGTAGTTTGCGATGGTCGTTGATCATGCATCTTATGGTGATCAAATAGTTGTGTTTTAAACTTTTATTGGGGATGTGATCTCAGGTGTCCATCCATGATCGAACGACCTAGTTTCAAACTCCAATGACTAAGCATGTCGTGTTCATGGGAGGACCTATAGTAATGGTGCAATTACATTTTCAACAACAAAATCAAATATAAATGGCTCCAGATCATTTTTTGTGCTCCTCCCATGTTCTATTGATGGCTACGACAATGTAGGAATTCTATGACTTCTGCAAGTGGATTTTGTAGAGCCCATACTTATTTATTACTATCATTTCATCCCTTATGATGGATCCATGCCCATATCCCTAATTGTATGGGGGGATTTGGATGCACTTTCAAGCAAGTATTTATGGAAAGGGTATGGAATTCAGGTCTTAGTTTCTCTAGGCTCTCTTTCTAGCATGATTTTCATGAAGAAATCTTCCTTGATCAAATCTCCTAATTTCTAACCCTAGTTGGGTTAAGGTTTGGGTGTATTCATCCAAGTTATGCTTGATCTATAAAAGAAATACTTGTATTATTTTTAGGGGTTCTTCTTTTGGGCCCCTCTCACAGTTTTCTTTTGCAGACACTATATCTCTACATTCTAGCATTATAAAGTATGGCTTTATGCCTTATATTAATGAAATCTAGCTATTGTCACAGTTATTTCTTGCATGTTTTAGTAGAACTTCTTACCTTCATTTTTGAACTTTTGTTTTAATTAATTTGTTAATTTATTGAGCAATCTGAAGCAAAGAAGAAACAAATTATATCTTGGTGCATTACCTTCTTTTACATTTCATGTATCCTTCTATCTCTTTTCCTTGTGAGCTATTAGAGTTGTGTAGTGATAGACTTTTCATGTGTTGGATTATACCATGCACTTAGATTAGAATAGGAAGTTGTCCTTCTCCAGAGACTCAACCTCATTCATGCAAGGTCCCACACCTTGAGGTTGTTTCCATTGTGCCATTAGAACACTAAACTCTTGATCAATAGGGTGCATTTTTATATGGCAATAGTCACCTCCTAAGTCATCTCTCATTATAGGACCTCCTAAACCTCATGGCCATATCCTAAGCTTTACAAAATAGCTTACTAGTAATCATGTGTCACAACAACCAATATATCATATTGTAGCTCACACATATAACATTAGAAACAATAAACAACCAAGAAAAGCTCCAAAATTCATTCTATCACCTCAACCATACCTTCCACCTGCACCTAATATCCAACAATGTAGTGGTAAACAATATAATCTTGTTGAAAATCTTCATAACACTCTTGCTAAGATATCCTTATAAGATCTCATTCAAACATCACCCACTTACCATGGCATGCTTCAAAATGTCTTGCAGAAAGTTGTTGTCCCTCCTAGTGCACAACCAAATGAGGTGGAAGCTTTGATTGAGAATATGAATTCACCTAGTATGGACATTTTCTTTCATCAAGGTGAATTACCTCCTTTAGAAATGCAAAAAAAAAAAAAGAGCCTTTAATGATATTGGATGTTATTAACAAGGTTGTGATTAGGCATACCATTTTTGACAATGGTTTAGGGCTTAATGTTCGTAGTGTAAACCTTTTGACTAGAATTGGAGTGGATATGGCAAAAATTTAACCAGGTGATTTATCTATTCCTAGTTTTGACAATGTGGGAAAAATAATTGCTTGGTGTGATAACATTACCTATTAAAGTTGGTAAGGGTACCTTACAAAATCCTATCCATGTCATGCCCCAAGACCTTTTGTATAATCTTCTCTTGGGTAGACCATGGATTCATGAAATGAATGGAGTTCCTTCATTGCTTCATCATCTAATGAAACACACTTACAATAACAAGGTTTACATGATAAAAACTTATCCAAATTCTGAAAATTGTTTACAAACTAAGAAGGGAATGAAAAGTCCTTTGAAAACATTGATACCAACCTCAAAAGTGGAATCTTTACAAGGCAAAGATAAAAATGAGTCTTTCATCAATGACAAATTTGTTAGATGATTATTTGGGTTCATTAGATTTACACCTACATTCGATGGAGAATACAATATTATACAACCAAAATCAAGAAGAGAGAAAGAAGTTGCCATGATATCAATTTTGGCTCACCTTTTTCCTTACACTTGGGGGAAAGGGGTTAGGTAGCCTTGTTTTAGGTGTATTCCTTATTGGGATCCCTTTATATCTCCTTAAAATGTTAGTGTAGCAAGTACATTAACATTTTAAGGGGGGGCATATGGTCCCCCGCTTGTTGTTTACATAAGATATGGTCCCTTCTTAGTAATGATAGTATACATCTCCTAAGAAGTGTGACCTTTTCAACCAAAGTTTGGCCTTCTTAATCCATGTGATGTGTCTCCTTTGTCATGATATTAGGTTTGATGTCCCATTAGAATGTGACCTTTCTCAGCATATGGCATTCTCCTTAGTGGTAATGATATGACTAGTGTTCTCTAAGGTGTGATTTTCTATTCCTCGACTAGTCCTCTCTTTGGTGATGTCATGTGTGATGTTCCCTAAGGAGTGACCTTCCATGAATTAAGCAAATACCCTTCCTTTGATTGTCATTTTTTTAACCTTATCTTAATGTCGTTTATGCACCCCCTGAGGTGAGTTTTTGTTTGCACCTCCTAGGTGAGTTCGGAAATTTTTGCTTCACTTTGTTCATGAGTGTTGAATCTAGTGTGGTGTTGGCATGGCATGGAACCTTATCAAGGTTATCAGAGACTATAACTCTTGGTATGTTTTTTTATGCGTACACACCTAGTGAAAATCTTTCCTCACTAGACCTAGTGTGTTTCTCATCCTTGTCTCGGGGGCTCACCTAGTGAAAAATGGTCCTCACTAGCCTATGTGCCTTCCATTTTATGGATCACCTAGAAAATATTAGAATTTTCTATGGTGTGAGTCATGAAAACCCTTAACATGGTCACCTAGCATAATACATCTTACTTTCCAATGGATCCATCTCGCGAGTCATTTGTATGACTTCATTCCTCATGGGAGCATTAATTTATTTGATGGATGACATTTGGTATTGAGACAATAAAATATTGAGGTCTCTTTACCTTACCGACTCAAATCCTTTAGTACTAACCTTTTGTTTTGTTTTATGTATTTCCATGTGTCTTCTTTGTGTCTACATCGTATTTATTTTCATTTTGTTATCATTTTTATGTGTCATTATGCTACGTTTTTTCACCGTGTATGCTTCATGTTTTCTTACATGTATGTTTGTGTATCTTGTATTGTTGCATATCATACATGTGTGTGTGTTCCTTTGTGCTTATATTGGTTTTCCAAGGGATCTTCGACCCTGGGGGCTTGAGAGATCTCCCCCTAGATCTTTTTTCATCCTATCCCTTCAACATTTGGACAATCAGACCCCTCTTGATATATATTTTTTTTCTTTAGTACGAGTCTGAATGTAGTTCATACTCCCACTAAAGTAGGGGCTAAATGTAGCATACAAAATTGTCACCCTTGAAAATTTCACACTATGTTTTGGCCTCCCTAAATTATTGAGCTTAATTGACCCCATAATGTTCTAAAATTATGTATTTTGGATCTCATCTGTACCATTTTTTAATAAATTGAAAGCATTGAATAAATGCATCCAATTCATATATTGCCCCGAACAATAAATTTCCTAGAAATTAGGGGAAAGACCCATACACCGTTGGGCGTATGGGTCCCCCTTCTTAGCCAAGACCCATTTTTGGACATGTTGGCAACATTTTAACATTCAAATTTCAAATTTCAAGTGGCGGCTTTCAAAATCTAATTTTTGAACATCAAGAGAAAGTCAAGAGAATAATTCCATAGCTTTATTGCAACAATTCAAGTTCAAAGCATCATGTCAAAGTGTATGTGAGTTTAAATCATCATGTTGTCATTATTTTGTGAAGGATAACATCTTTTTGTAGGTCTTCAAAACATTCAAGCATTCAAGCAAGAAAAATCCAAATCCTTGAAGATATGTGTATGAATTCAATCCTTCAAGGCAGGTATTGAAGGGTGGTGGGTTGCAACACATTGTGATTTCATCATTCCTTCATTTCCATTATTATTTATCTATTGACATTTTCTATTGTGGAAGTGGGAACGCTTACCTGAGGTTTGACTAAGGCAAGATCCTATATGGCACAACATTTTCCCTCTCTTTGAATGTCCAGGTTATAGGTGTGAAGAAGATTGAAGGGAGCTTGAAGATCTATTTTGCATTGTTTCCATTGTTGTCATTAACCTTTTCAAGCCATAGAAACTCACTTACAGAAGCTCATATCCAACACCAAAGTACCCCAAAAGCAGTTCAAGACACCCTTACAAAGACCAAGACGCCCTTGGGCGTATAGGCCCTTGTAGGCACAACAAAAATCAATCTTTTTGAGCAAGTTTGTTGTCCTCTTTACTTTCCAGATTTGTTGAAAGTTGATTGTTTCAGTTTGTCAGTTGTCAAGATATTTTATCTTTAATATTAGGGCATATAGCATCATTAGGTTCATCATTCCAAATCATTTCCAATCTATTCCCATCTTCAATTAGATGTAGATCCAGGTTTGATTGGCTCACCTTCAGGGTTGTAAGTCAATATAATCACCTTGTTGATCCACATCTTAATGTAACTTGAAAAAAGACCCCCCTTGCATCCTAGGATCTTTGCATTTAAGACCTGGGATCCCTTTTTCTACGTTTTAGATTTGGGGATCAAATATCGAGACCTTAAATTTTTTTGATTTGATTAAGGATAATTCTCTATACTTAAGATAGACTGATGTTTTTAAGTAAGAGTTGATTGGATTTGATTTCTACTTAAGCTAGGCAAAGTTCTTGATGCAAGAGCATCCAATGGTGTAGGGAAATCTTGCATCACCCAAAAAAAATGTTTTTCCTTATTTTTTTAGTTATTTTGAGTCCCATAATGGAACTTAAGGGGTGTAAGACAGTCGGAAGTCAGAAAAGGCGAAAAGCAGACACTATTTTTAGTAATTTGTCCTAAATAGGCTCATGTGGACCTAAAAATTTACCCCAAGGAGCGGAACTTAAAAACATTTCTAGTCGCGAAAGAATTGTCTCAATACCCTGTACTGTTTCGGAGATATTAAAGTTTTCGTCTTGAGAAATTTCTCCAATACAGCTTCAAATTCAAATATGAAAACTTTAGAGGCCCTAAAATAGCTCAAAAAGTTGACGAACCAATCTCTAAAGATTTAGCATTGTACATCTCTTAAAATGCTTTCCAACAATATGTTATAATAGAAAATTGGACACCTAGGTCAAAAGTTATGGCCCCACGAAGTTGCCCCACTAAAAAGTGAATTTCATCAAAATTTCTTCCTAGGCAAGAAATCAAACGGCGGGACTTTTGGCACCAAAACAAAAGGGAAAGTTGAACTTTCTAGAACATTCTAGGGCAATTATTAGTTAAAATAAAAAAGGTTAAGTGGGGGTTGTAGAAGGTGGCTCCATTAGTGCAGATTGTGGCTCTGAATAATCTATTTTGGTTTTCGGAGTTGATTATGTTGTAATGAATCAAGCCTATGAGGTCAAGTAGCATTGTAAGTTTTGAATTTGTAATTTTATTTTCTAAAAATAATTGAAAGTGAGTTATTTTTTGTCTCGCATCTTTAGTGTTGGTATCTATTGTTGTGATTTTTGTGGGTTTCGGACGGTGTGTCCCTCATCAATTCTTAAGCAAGAAATGATGGGATTTGATGACTATACTTTAGATATACTAACATTCTTAAGCAAGTTTAGATTAAGGATGGGATCAAATTAAGGTCTTGATTTTATATTGAAAGATTGAATTTAAATGCATGGTGGTGGATTAAGGATAGAATCCTTGGGTGAAGGATTTTTATGATATAAAGGGATATGGGGTATAAAGGAGACTAAGTCCTTAACCAAATTTTGATGTTTAAAAGATGAATTTTTATTGAGAATTAGGGATTGAATGCTTGATTGAGATAAATATCTATTGATAATGGGTGATTGGATTTATAAGAGGGGTAGGTGGATTAGATTAGGATTTTATTGGAATGTGATTAGGTTGACAAGGGGGTTGGGTTAAGATGATAATGAAGGATGTGGATTAAGGATTATAATGCATAGAAGATAAGTGGGACAAAGATGAATGATGAAAGTGGATTAAGAAAAGAGAGTTTTAATATGGATTAGGAAGAATAAACGAATGGAGAATGATTAGAATTGACCTTGATTGGATTAGACAAATTAATAAATATTAGGTTCCTAAATGATGGATTAGGGATATATTTAAGTGAGGTGGATTGGAGAAATGGAAATAATTAGGGAAAGATGGAGGATTAGAAATATTATGGGGATAGTCAAGATGGCTATGTATGATTAAGATGAAAATGAATGATTAGGATAAGGATGGATGATTAGGATGGGAAGGGATGATTAGGATGAGATGATTGTCATGAAAAAAGATGATTAGGATGAGGAGGGATGATTAGGATGAGGTGGTTTATATAATTAGGGATGGTTAGGATGAGGTGATTGAGATGATTAGGGATGATTAGGATGAGGCGATAGGGATGCCAAGAGATGATTATAATGAGGTGATTAAGATTATTAGGGATTGATACCTCCTACTTATCAATTGATGAGATTAAGGGGCTCTATAATGAATGGTTCATAAGGCACAACACTTGCTAAAAAAATTTCAAATTGGGTTGCAAGCGAAGTGAGCTTAACCTTGGAGGAAAACTTTGTGGTTAAGCACGCTTAAGTTGGAGTAGTACTGGGATGGGTGACCTCCCAGGAAGGCCTAGTGCTTCACCTATATGAGCATCACCTAGATGCAATGAGTGCTAAGTGGAATATTCATAATCATGAGAGATGGGTTATTGTGAAACACTACTCATGAAACACGGGTCAATGAGTTTGACTTGTAAAACTACATGGTTGAATCTTGATATCAATATCACAATTATTAGGGTCGATTAGCATGAGTTGATTAAGAAGTTTGACTTGGAGATGATGTGGATATCTTGACTTGGAGGACACCTAGAATTAAGCAAGCAAAGACAATATTTATTTAGTTTTTTGAATATTTTTATTTTTTTGGCTTTTCTTTTTTTTAAGTTTTCTAATTTTTTTATTTTATGATTAAGGATGAAAGAAAAATAGGAAATAATGAAAAATACAAAATCCTGTGGCTCAATTTGGATGGGTGTCCCCTTTTGGCTTCAAGTGGGGAAGGTGATCTAAACATTCATACACATAAGACACATGAACAAGTCTTACTCAAGTGGGAATATCAATCCTTGTAGGCACAAGGCACCACAAGAAAAGATGGCCAAATAGTCTCAACTATACTTTACAAGCTCAATTAGGGGTATCCTCCATATACCACAAGGGTACATGAGGCCTAATCCATAAATGAAAGGAAATATTGTCAAACAGGTAGAAGGAGAGGGTAACCCACTCTCCACCTTCACTTCTCTAAGGTATAAAGTTCTTGGAGACTTAGCTTAGATTGACAATATTTCACTTCCAAGAGAGTGTCTTTTGATTCACCTCCCACTCTTTATACTTCATCAAAACATGAGAGTTGAGATCATTCCCTAAGGTGATGGAATCCCTAAGCAGGCCTCCTAAAAAAAATCACTTATTTATGATCCTCAAGATCACACTAGGGTGCAAGAGGAGATCATACGAAAGTGAGTCTTGAAGATTAAAATACACTTTTGTTTATTTTAGAACCCAAATCTAAATGTGAAAGGTAAATTTTAAGCCCAATTTCAAATGTGAGAAAAACACATCAAACAAGATATTCTAAAGCAATAAATAATTATAGAAATGGATTCCTTATGATGTTTTGATATATTTAAAAAAACATTATTAAAAAATTGATTTTGTGTGAAGAGTTATGAGTATTTGAAGTTCAGAAGAAGGGTTGACTTTGACTAAGTGTGTCTGATTTTAGAGAAAAGTCTAAAAAATCACTTGCACCACAACAAAGAGATTTGAACCAACTTTCCAATGCCTTTTGAATTTTAAAAATTTAATTTGTGAGGCAAAATTTATACTTGTTTTCGTAAAACTACTTCTTTATGTTTTGCATAGGAACATAGATGCCATTTTGAGCAACACAGGTGCCACTTTAAGTAACGCAAACACCTTTTTATGAAATGCAAGTGCCATTTTGTGAAACGAAAGTGCAACTTTATGAACAAAGGCGCTTTTCTACAAATACTTTAGATATGTGAAGTGTAGGTGCAATTTATCATAACGGAAGTGTTAAAAGTCACCACAAGAGGGAAATTTTATCAAATGCAAGTGTCGAAGGCCACGACAAAAGTGTAAGTTTGTTGAATAGAAGTGTTGAATCATAGAGATGAGTGCTAGGAATGGTTTCTCAAAACAGATGCATTGAAATTCATGACAAAAGCGTCAATTTGTCAAATGGAAGTGTCAAATCACAAAGTCAAGTGCGAAATCGAAACTTGCAACTCAAATCTCACCAAAAACTCACAAAAATAAGTTAAAACAAGGACATGAGTCCCATTGGGAAATGCCAAAATGAGGATAAAAAAATGAAATGAAGTGAAAAAAATAAGATGAACACATAAATATTTACCCTAAATCACCTTCAAACTCAATGATTAAGCTAGAATAGGATGCACCCAAAGCCTATGGATATGCTCTTAATAGATGGAATGTGGTTTCTCATCAAACCAATAGCATGATGGTATGATCAAGATGATTCAATAAAAATTTAAATAACACAACAATAGCATGATATGAGAGAATATTGATGCAAATGGGATGAAAGACCTCTCATTTATAGAAATTCCATGAGAGAAATTAAGGGCCAAGATAGATTGGTTAATGGATGGTTAGGATTGAATGAGAATTAGAATTTGGATCAAAGTTGTCAATGTGACAAGTGTCGCATGAGGGGTAAAGGTTAGGTTTAAAATGTGCATTAAGGCAACATCCTTATGTAAATGACTAAAATTAAGAGATGGGATATGAGATGAATGGATGAGTTAGAAAGTTATTTTGACTTTTGAAAAGTATCTAAGTTCAATGAATCTAGACAAAGTCTTAGTTAGGCTTGTGAAGAGGATATTTATCACATGATGACAAGTTTAGATTGTGATCCATGTGAATGGAATCAATGGCGAGGATTAAATGTACAAATATTGAAGGATAAAATGAAATTAAATAATAGAAGAAAAGGTGGAGAAGGTTAATTAGCCTAAATTAATTAATTGGAAGATTTTGGGATAAAACTAGAATTAAATAAATTAAAAGTGATGGATAAAAGTAATGAATAAATTAAATAAATAAATAAAGATTATTTATTTAATTAAAATGGTTTAGGAAAAACTAAAATTGGATGTGGTTGGATAAGGTCAAATTTTAAGTGTCTACAATCTTCACCATTATGTTCTAAATGTTCTAATAAAATCATACCAAATGTTCATGATGAAAGTGATGAGCCCTAATCACATTGGAGAATGTAAACCATTATCATTTCTCCCATTTCTTTGTAATAGCCTACCTATGTTACATGTGAGAAAGCTTTTTTTTTGTATTGAAACAATGCAAAAAGAGTACAATAAGAATAAGGAAACATGAAGGTTTCCAAAAAAATAATTACATAGCAAACAGCCAGATACACCTCATACAACTAGCAACCATAGGCTCAAGGCATGGTAAAATACAATATCATTAAAACACAGCCATAATACGGCTTATGAACAACATCCAGTTCTAAATTTAAGCAAACATTGTAGTTGTTGCGAACATAGAAAGTATTTTTCATGAAGCTGAAGCAATTGATACTTTAACTCATCCAAGTGGTTGTTGATTTTCACCTGTTCTTTGGGCACCTCATGCAATTGAGAGCACAACAACAATTTGGAATATAACACCAGAGTAAAATTTTAGCATTTCCACTTCCTAGTGCACATTATGCTTTGCAAAAACAGCTAAACATCGAGTTTTCCATATATTAAGTAAAATAGCATGTCTCATAGAATCAACAATAGCATTCCTATGCAGCCCAAACCCCAATAAGGCTTCTTTCCATCTTAACTTATGCCTAAAGATAGCACCTAGACGAAATTTGAAAATAACATTCCATTTCCTTTTTGTCCCATAGTCCCAAAAGATATGTTTCAGACTTTCCTTGTAATGACAAAAGGGGCAATTAATCTGTTGTACCATCATACATCTTAACCTGTCACTAACAGGTAATTTTGAGTGTAAAACTTTCCAGGCCAAGATTTGAGCATTCGCCTCAACTTTAGACCTCCAAATTTGAGCACTCAATCCTCTCCAAGTCTTTTCTTTGAAATTACAATTTCATTTCTAATTTAGCCTTGGAGTTAAGGAAACTAAAGGAAGCAAGCTAAGATATATCTTTTTCAGAGGAAAATAACAAAATTGAGCTTTTTTCAGCTATTGATGTTATTGCAGCTTCGGGCTCATTCTTCCAGCCACATGTGAACACATTTATTTGTGATAATTAATGTGAAGGGGCACTTCACATGGCAACAATGTAATTTTCCATCTTGGCCGACCTTCCTTGTATTCCATCTTGGCCAACCTTCATTGCAATTCACAATTATTATTTGTAATTTTATTTTCCTATGTTGGCCAACCTAGCTCTTGAAGAGGTGCGACCTCTCTATTGATGTGTTTATATAGGAGGTCATTTCCACTCCATTTGACATCAAGCAAGTTTGATTATTCCTTCTTCTCAAGTGTGAATTCTACCAAAAGCAAATCTTTCTTTCAAGTGCAAATTTCTTCTAAGGTAGATTGTGAATCCATTCAAAGTGTAGATTTGTGTTCAAGGAAGGGAGATTTGTTATCTGTTATTGTTGCCATTGTTGGTGTTGAATCTTGGCCTTGTGATTGGCCTCATTGTAAAGAGTATTGTTGTCATTGTTTATATATATAAGAGATATATTTGTTGTTGGGTTTTTCTCCCTCAGGTGGAGGGTTTTCAAAGGGTATATGTTGTGTTATTGTGTCTGATTCTAAGTTAAATTTATGTGCTTTAATTTGATCATAAAAACTAACATGGTATCAAAGCGGGTTTTGTGTGAAGATCCAATCAGATTTGTGGAAGAATTTAAGTGATCATTTTGTTATTATGTCTGGTCAATGTTATCACCATTGGTGATTGAAGGCTCATTTGATGTTGGAGTATTATATCTATTGGCACTCAGTCGAGTTGAAGGAGGGCATCTAGCGAACCGGTTGTATCTCTTTTTCAGCTCCTCATTGACATCAGCAGAGGTGCTCCTTCAAATCGAAGACTTAATGAGATGGCCAAAAATTGAATTCGTGAAGTTGGTAGTTGTCGGGCTTTTCTAAGATATCGTGACAATTCAAGGAATCACTCACTCTTCTTCAGGTCATTGATGCAGGAGTATTTTTGTGTTCTAGTAGTTATGGCCAATCATCTATACGAATGTGTGGGCACAATAATTTCATAATTTGCAACTAAAAGGAGTCATCTACTGGTGGAGACCGAAATTCTTATATTTGCATATGTCGCCTAGAAATTGTCTAGAGTGAGGACAAAGAGGTATTGTGTGATGTCATGACATATCGAACAACTCAGAGCATATGTCGTGAAAGGTAATCGCTAGTTGCTCTACGAAATTTTATCAGAGATTTATTTAAGAAGTGATAAATTCTAAGAGGCATGTCAAGGAAATGAGTGGAATTTATAAGAAATTCAATTCAAATTGTGAGAGATATCGGAAGCTGTGGATCTGTGTATGTGAGAAATTTTGAGTATTTAAAACACCTTGGTCGTGCACTTGAAAATTTGTTTGTTTATTATGGCGGTGGATGGTGCCCTGCGACATTTTTTTTTTAGTTGATAAGCGAGTAAATTAAGTAATTAAGGTGTTGCATAAGCATTCAAGGTTATATCTAAATTTTGGTTGGCTGCGGCAATAACACAGAGGGGTCGAAGAAATGTATCTTTGGGCGCACTGTGGGGGCTGCCTACAGAATTAATTGTCCGTGTAAAGTATGGCTTGTACTTCGTTGGTATCGATATCCCTTGAAGCCATATATGTCTGTAAGGTAATAAAAGTTGTCGGAGGCAACAGATTCGAGTGCAATATTTTATCATGTGCTTAGAAGGCACCAAGGATATTGAGTGGATCTCTTGCTAGTACAACACAAGAAGATTAAAGAGGAGAAATATGGATATTTGTGTTGAGCATATAATTGTTGAGTGTATGTTGTCATTTGGTGTTGGTTGTGCATAAAAGAAGCCTTCACTACATCGAAGAGATAAGTATTCTTTTTGGTTGTTTATATTTTTTTATGTGAAACTCAGTCTACTGAGTTGTGCGGATCTAATAACGTTTGTGTGATCATGTGTGTAGTGAAGATCATGTTTTCTCTTGAATTATGATCCCTAGGATGAGATCCTTTGGAGCTAATTGTGAAGATCTCTGAGTGTGACTCTGAGATGAAAAAGAGAACTGCATTTTCAATAGTGATTAATTGGTCACATCGATATCATTCTCTAATGCATGAACTGTGATAGAGCCTTGACTCTTGGAGAGGGTCGGTTCTACATGCTAACTATATAATGCATTCAAGAAATTTGTAGTTGTGCAGATTGTCTTTTGTTGTGCTGAGCTAAGCACTCTCGAGAGGAGTCAAAGATGGAAGGAAGAGTTATATCATAATTCAATAAAGATAAGTATCTTTATCCCTTCATTTTGATCTTTTGATACTTGCTATATATTTCTCTTATTTGTTGATTGATTTATTCATGTTTTTTAATAATGTTCATAAATTCTTATGTGTTCATGCTATAACTTGAGATAGCAAACCTTGTATGATTCTAGCCTTGATATTTCTTTGGATAGTTATAAACTGTTAATAATCTCTCTCTAAAATGCTTCCAGGATGGATCGAGAGGCAAGAAAGTAATGAGAGATTGCACAAGGAGGAAGAGCTTCAGGCATCTTGTGAGGAAGTCATGTCGACCAAAGAAATGATCAAGCATGGAGTCACAACCTACAGCCATGGGTTTGAGTTGGTGGCTAGAGGGAGTTCACTTCCAGAAGTCTTCTTTGAAATCTATGAGGAAGGGATCAAGAGGGAGTTATGTGACTCACTGAGAAGAAGTGAAGGTTGCAACGTAGCAAGGCCGATGATAAAGTCCTTGGAAGACCTCTTCAACTACTGAGAACAGAATTGCACAAGATAATCTATCTGGATTTGGCATTGGTAGCTCTGCAAACCTATTCAGAATAGAGTGATCTGGGTTGAGGTCGAGGACAATCCTAAACTCTCTACAATATCAGAGGTGTGCTCTGGAAAACCTTCTCTAAGGAAAGCATTGCAGTAAATCTTGGACAAAGAGGTCAAAAGGTTGATGCAAGTACTTGAAGATTCAGAGGGAGACTACCGAACCTAAAGAAGATGGTAACCTAGTTGATTCTAGTTCTTTATGTTGATAATCTATTTCTTACTGGAGAAGAACACCTCATTATTAGATGCAAGGAGTTAGATTTTGAATTTGAAATGAAGGATCTTGGTCTCATGCATTACTTCTTTGGCTTAGAAGTATGGCAGAAGCCAGACGAGATGATTCTAAGTCAAGGGAAGTATACTATTGACATTCTGAAGAGATTTAATATGGTGGATTGCAAATCCATGTCTATGCCTATGGAGTCCAACTTGCGGAAGCTGAAAAAGGCTACAGCTAGTTCAGATCTGGTGGATCCCACTATGTATAGGAAATTGATTGGATCGTTGATGTATCTAGTCAATACTAGATCGGATATTTTCTATGCAGTGAGTGCACTTAGTCAATTCATGTGTGAACCAAGGAAAATGCATCTAGTTGCAGCAAAGCATATCCTGAGATACTTGTGTGACACAGTTGGATTTGGCTTGAGATATTCTTCAGGTGAGGACTTGAAGCTGCATGGATATTCTGATTCTGATTGGGCAGGATGTGTCACTGATCAGAAGAGCACCTTTGGATGTTGCTTCAATTTGGGGTTTTCAATGATATCCTGGTGTAGCAGGAAGCAGTCTTCAGTGGCACTGAGCACCGCAGAGGCCGAGTATATTGCAGCTTGTGTGGCAGCTCCTGAAGCAATGTGGCTTCAGAAGCTCCTTGCGGGATTGTTTGGACAATCAATGGAGTCTACTGTCATTCATTGTGATAACCAAAGTTGTGTGAAGCTTTTTGTCAATCATGTGTTTCATGAAAAAACTAAACATGTTGAAATCAAATACCACTATATCTGAGATATGGTATTGAAGAAAGTGATCCAGTTAAAGTATATCAGCACTGATGAGTAGACAATAGACATTCTCACCAAGCCTCTTTCTAGGATGAAGTTGTGTACTTTCGAGACAAGCTTGGTATGGTGGAGAATGAAGCCCTAGCTAAGAGGGAGTCTCAGCATCAATGATCTTAATGCATTTCTCTCTATGAAAGAGATTTGAGGTGCAAGCCCTTGTTAATGCATTTCTCTCTGTAAGATATATTTGAGGTGAAAGCCCTTGTTTCCACTCTCTGGGAGTAGCCATGGTGGATGTCATGCGTGTGACTCCATGACAGCATCATGTGAGAGAGTTCGTGATGATTTTCTTGTACTTGTGCTTTCACCCTTTGGGAGTAGCCATGGTGAATGTCACGATGAGGTGACGACATCACATTGAGTGATGAGCACTTGTGCACATTTACCATCCATGGGAGTAGCCATGATGGTTGATATCACGGTGAGGTGATATCTCTTCTTTCCACATATGGGAGTAGCCATTGTGGTTGACATCACAATGAGGTGATATGTCTTATACAGCTGGAAGTATTTCTCCCTAGCTGAGAGGGAGTGTTGATGTTATTGCAGCTTCAGGCTCATTCTTCCAACCATGTGTGAACACATTTATTTGTGATAATTAATGTGAAGGGGCGCTTCACATGGAAACAATATAATTTTCCATCTTCGTTGACCTTCCTTGTATTCCATCTTGGCCGACCTTCATTGCAATTCACAATTATTATTTGTAATTTTATTTTCCTATGTTGGCTGACCTAGCTCTTGAAGAGGTGTGACCTCTCTATTGATGTGTATATATAGGAGGTCATTTCCACTCCATTTGACATCAAGCAAGTTCGATTATTCCTTCTTCTCAAGTGTGAATTCTACCAAGAGAAGATCTTTCTTTCAAGTGCGAATTTCTTCTAAGGCAGATTGTGAATCCATTCAAAGTGCATATTTGTGTTCAAGGAAGGGCATATTGTTATCTATTATTATTTCCATTGCTGGTGCTAAATCTTGGGGTTGTGATTGGCCTCATTGTAAAAAGTATTGTTGTCATTGTTTATATATATAAGAGATATATTTTTTGTTGGGTTTTTCTCCCTCAAGTGGAGGGTTTTCCCAGGGTATATGTTGTGTTATTGTGTCTGATTCTAAGTTATTTTTTTGTGCTTTAATATGATCATAAAAACTAACATCAGCCACCACCAATCCTTAAAGGCATTACAATGTAAGGGAGTACAAAGTTTCATAATCAGCTCCATGGGAACCAATGCTCTCACGAAAATAACAAAACCTTGAAGCTTATCATTTACACCAAATTTATTTTTAATGATATGCCAAGTAGCCCAATCCAAGGTATTAAAGTCCCATAAATCAGCGAATTGTTGAATCCCTTTATTAAATAAAAGAAGAGCATGTGAGAAAGCTTATGTTCTCCCATTTCTTTGTAATACCCTACCTATGTTACATGTGAGAAAGCTAATATGATCTTATTCCAACTATAAAAATTATTTTGAAGAATAATTTGATCCAATTGAAGTATGTCCTTTATTTTCTTTGGCAAAACTTGTGTAACTGGAAAGTATAACAAGACATTTTGAAAAAATATATTCAAGTTTTAAAATTTCATTTGCAAAATTAATATAAATATTAGAAAAAAAAAAAAATATGTATGATGCAAAAGAATGACATGTCTCACAAATTTGGCTAAACCATTATTTTTCATTCCTAGACCAAGTAAATCCTCTTTCTAATTCTTCTAATGTCCAAACACTAAACAGCACATGTACCAGTTTTCTTAAGAAAAGGAACAACCTCAAAACAAATGAATCATGGTTTCATCTACATGACAAGGACATTTAAATAGGTGAACAAGCAAAAATATTACAATCATCAATTGACAATTAAAAGCGTAAAACTTTCCAAGAAATCATTTAAGCATCTACATTTGCTATCGATTTCTAAGTTTGAGAATTCAATTTAATCCAATAATTCAATATTAAGTCGAGGAACTAATCTCAATGTAAGGAGGAGATAAACTTGCTTCAAAAGAAGTTAATCAATCCTAATTGTTCTTTGATGTTATGCCAATGCCAAGAAGACCATTATAGAGAGGCAAAGTCTTTAAATATCTTTAAATTGTTTAATAGCTTTCTACAATAAGAAATAAGGTTATCTCCAGAAACCTTCAATAGCTTTCTTCAATAAGAAATAAGGTTATGCCAATTTGCCGAGAGTGATGGGTGGGAGGACCCCTACTATTTAGCAGGGCCCCTAAGGCCCCTACTATTCTAAGGGTGCGAAGCACAGGGGTGCCTGCCGTGAAGAATGCTATGCGTTAGGGGGCCTTCTTCCTTCATTCTTTCCCATCTTAGGTCAGCCCCAGAAGTGGTTCACGCTAAGGAACGAATGGATTCACAACTATCCCCTGCCACCCAAGCCACCCCTCCCCCTCTTTCTATAGTTGCCTTGGGTGGTGGGGTCTTGGGTGGGAAGATATAGTGGTATGGCAACTCGAGTGCTTGCTATTCGCTGCTCGCTCCTATGTCGATTCTTGATTGCGGGAGTCTTATGAGTGGAATTTGGGCAGGCGATCTTGTCAACGAGACCACCAGTTTCGGCACAGAAAGATCCATTCTTTCCGAGAGAGAAAGGAAGGCCGTAGAAGGAAGTCTCTTATAAACGTATTTAGAGTTGGATGGTGGAGAGTTGGCGGTTTGCTTTGCCGGAGAGGGACTTTACCTGCTCGCATCTTCCCTGGCACAATGCACTCTCCAGGTTCACATGATGGGGTCACCGCCAATCCAAGCAGTCTTCTCCATACCCCCCATAACCAGTTCTATTTGGAAGTCATCCCCATAGGGGCTATCTCTTGAAACAATGGAAGAAAGAAATTCTGAAGGAAGGTCGAGTGCTTGCCACTTGATCCTACTATAATAGATGGTCTTCAAGGAGAGGGATTTAACAGCGCTTGTGTTGATTGGGACCTAGCAAGCAAACATCCATAAGTAGGTAGGTAGGTTCGTCGTGATCTTATTTATGTATGTATTAACATCACTTTCTTCCATTCCTCTCCGGCTTGGGTGGGCATCGGGCCCCTCAGTTCACCATTCATTGATTTGAAACCATCCAATTTCCTCTCCACCCATTATCCCCCAGCATCGAATCGGCTAAAAGCCTCCATTCCCCCTGAAGTCCCCCTGCTCTCCGTCATCCATTTCGAAGAGAAAAGATTGATCAATGCGGTATCTCCCCCGGAATAAAGTCAACACGAACCACTCGAGTTTCTAAAATTGTATTGCAATGGAGCCTTTTCAAATTGAAAACTAACCAGCTTTTTTGTCATGCTTTTCAAATGGATAAAGAGGGAAGGTTTTTTTAAAAATCTAGATAGTTTTTTTATTATTATTATTGGAATAAAGCTTTATTAACAAAGAAAATTTACAAATAAAAATTACAAATCAGGAGAAATAGGAGCTTGTTGGGAAGGAACCTCCAGCAAATACAGCCTCCTATTGCCCAACAGCACAACAAAATCCAACTAAGAAGAAACAGGACATCAAGCATGAGAAGAATCAGCCCATATACATGCAGCGATAAGATGAGGAAAGCCTCCATAGTGCATAACTCCCGTAGCCTATGTACTCAGCAGCTCCCTTTTTAATTTGCAGCTATGACAGATTTCTCATGTATTTTCAGCCTTCAACCTCAACTGGAAAACAGAACAACAGCCTTCAAACAACAGTAGCCTGTAAGAAAATCATTAGGTGGAAACAAATCTCTTAACAAACTGTGGACAGCACAAATCACCACATCCAAGAAGGTGTACAGTAGTTGAATGTTCAGAGCAACACTATCAATAATTCCCATCGCTGTCATAGCAAATGTTGTGGAAAACAAGGATGAGGACAGCTCCTACTCCGGCACCACTCACCACAGTGCCACCAACTCTTGCAAGAAAGTAGTTAATCTCTAGCTCGAACAAGGACCCAAGAGCTACATCCAAGACCGGAAGTTTTATCTTCAAACATATTGAACTGCGATTGGAGAACATTCAAAAGGGTCTTGAGATCTCGATTGCTGTGAGTGACGTATTGCAAGAGGGCAAGAGGGTGAGATGAGGAGAGAGGCTTGTGCAAATCATCAAGCTTTCCATTTGAACGGTATAGAACATGAGAGAAGGTCACAAAACAACAAAATTTCCAGATGTGCTTTAAGAAAATGTGCCTAAAGGTCTGAGTCACAAGATTATGTTGCGAAGAGAGGCCAAGAAGCACCACTTTCCAAGACCACACCTTACGACAAAGCGCTGGAAGATTAGAGAAGAGATGCTTCCAAAGACGTTGGGCATGAGGACAAGACCAGAAAGCATGTTTAATCGTCTCTTTTTTAGTACAGAAAGGGCAAGACAAGGACGGGGAGATGAAGGAAAGGTGTTCACCAATCGGTAATTTGACATGAAGAATTTTCCAATTTTCCACTCTGTTAATTGAGCTTCGGCATCAGCTTTAGAGTTCCAAATACGAGCACTCAGCTTTTTCCACTTAGACTGGGAGAACTTGCTATGCCATTTAAGGTTGAGCTGAGAAGATAGGCAAATGGAAGGTAAGAGTTGTTTATAGATGAGCTTAAGAGGGAAAGCACGAAAGTTTCAGTTACCTGGCCATTTCCAGTTAGATAGAAAATTTTCATGGCAAGGGGTGGACAGTAGGCTTATAAGTTCAGGGAAGACAAGCTGATGGATTTGAAAAATCAATGGCCTATAGGCGGGAGAGAGTCGGAATTGGGAATGAATGCGGGAGAGAGTCGGAATTGGGAATGAATGGAATGCCATGCTTTCCAATTAAAGCTCACCGGATCCCATAAAACTAGTTAACATCCTATTACGTCCCTTTGACAACAATAATAAATTTGCCTTGGATTTTCAAGGTTCTATCACTTTTATTAATTTTTAATTTTTTTAAATATCTTCTTATCTATGGAAACACTTTTTATAGAAATCCTAGTTTTAGTTAATATAAAATACATTATTAGTACAATATTCTGTGATAATTATATATTACATATTTCAAGAAACCGTAAGAAATTTGGGAAAAACACAGGGCAAAACATTTGAAGTGAGAAATCTTAAAAACTTTGTTCTATTATTGATGATATTTACAGCTAAGCGCGGAGCCATCATTGTTTAAAAAATACTCTGAACCATGACTCCATTAACAGAGTTGCAAAAAAATGCTTTAAGTATACATGTAAACGTGGCTCTGACCTCAGATTTGATTTACGGGTCAGGGCTCAAACAGACTCATATTGTTGCTTTAATTGACCAGTTTCAAAGATTGAACGGAAAGAACTCAAAACCAATTCTCCATAAAGCAGTTGCTTGAATGCCTGTCTGATTTTCTCCTTCTATTGTTTGCCTGTGTACCTCTTTCCTCTGTAGATGTACCGCTTTTCTTCTTTCCATCCCCAACTTTTTTCTTTTTATTGCACTGAGATACTTGCTCTTCCAACTGTGAAATCCGCAGACTGAGATCATGAATCATCTCACTCTGTTTCTCACTTTTCTTCAACAGATCAGATACCGTCCTCTTTAATCTCTCGTTCTCTTCTCTTACCATGCCAATATCTTCAATGGACTTCACTTTCTCTGGCAACTCATCCCCTGCTTCTTCACAGTCCATGAAGTCTGCAGTTTCACGCTTCACATCAGGCTGCATTGTCTGCACGTTCAACGAGTCCAGAGATTCAGAAGAATTTTCATCATCCCTTGAATTTCCTACTATAACACCTTCCTCTGTGCAAGGGATTGTAGGTGATGCATCAGCCTCCACCATGTCCAGAGATTCAGAAGAATTTTCATCATCCCTTGAATTTCCTACTATAACACCTTTCTCTGCACAAGGGATTGTCGGTGATGCATCAACCTCCAACACCGGACTTTCAACTTTGTTTCTTTTCAAATTCCCTGCATCTTTATCAACACCATCAACCATTGTGCATTCCCCCGTTCCAGACAAAATTTGTCCAGCTTCAGAAGAGCCGTGTCCAATATTTTCGACTCCTCCATAATTATTATTGTCCTCTTCAGGGGATCCCTCAATTTGCAAATCTTGCATTTGAGAAGGCAGAGACTCCTCTTCCTTTTCATCACTCACAGAGACCTCAATTGCTCGCCCCGGCAACTCCTTGCTCTTGAATTCCTCTTTGGGATTCTCCTGCAAGCACCCTGCCAAACCATTTTCGTCAACAGTAGGGCACTCCTCCATTGCTGCTTCAGAAGTTACTGGCATTTCTTTAGCAGCATCTTCTTGCCTCGATTTGGCAGCAATTATGTCATCTACAGTCTCTTGCAAGTTAACCAGCTCACGAATCACGGCCTTTCTTGATTCCCGAACAAAAGGAATCGCTCCCTGCATTTCACAACGGTAAAGATTTTAGGGAAATAGAGAACATACTGATTTGAATTTTTTTATAAGAGGAAAAAAAAAAAAAAAAAGAGAATGAAATTGCACTATAAACAAATCAATTCCAAGGGTAAATGTAATTTAGAAAATCGAAAACTAAAAAGACTCCATAGCCTCACCCTTATCTGTCAAAATAAAAAATAAAAGGCTTTCACAGTTCAGGACATTGGAGCGGAAAGCTTCTGGCATGCTGCAAGCACACAGTTTTTCCCAGAAGTTTTGCAAACTAGAAAGATCTAGCAATTTCAAAAAGATCTGTAAAAATAATTTTAAAAAACCTATTCATTTAGAAAAAAAAAAAACTAAAATCTGACAAAACACAAGCTGCATAGAATCCCAAACTCTGTAACTGCTCTCTGTCTAAAAAGGATCCTATCGACGACTAATTTAGCCTTTTCCTTTATAAGATTAAAGGAAAACAAAAGAATTAAAAAAGACAAACCTGAATTTCGTCGAGCCTGAGCAGTAGTGACATGATCCACTCCGTTATTTTGACCCGCTCCTTATCATCTCGTCTAATCAACTCCACAACATGTTCGTCATTCACACGCCTCCGAATTTCTGCAGCCTCTGCCCTGGTTTTCATTATAACCCTCAACTTATTCAGAGGCCTTGGCTTCCTCACACAAAATCCCCTGAAAGCCGCCTGAATTTTTCTAGCCGCTGTATTTTCGTCCATGGCGGGCGCCTTTCTGGATTTGGGCGTCTCTGAATTGACGAAATTGACTGGAATTGATACGACGTTCTTGGGTTTTACCTTGGGCGCATTCTCCGATTTTACTGGAGTGGCGTATGAAGTTGCGGCGTAAGGATTTGGATAATAATAATACGGCCTTTGATAAGATCGCCTCTCAGGTACTCGACCCGAACACCCCCCAAACAAAGGAATATCCATGGCAAAATCACTCAGAACTTCAACAGATTATAATAATTCAATCGACCAGACTGTAACCCAAAAATTTATAACAAAATTCTACTTCACAATTCCACGAATCCTTGTGTTAATGAGTTAATGGTGATGAGAAAGGGTTTATGTGAATCTTATATAGGAACCTGACGAAAGGTTCGGACTGTTCCAGAAACGCCGGTTCGAGAATGATGGCGAACATTCTAGTAATTTATATAATAAAAACAATAAAACTGGATAAACAAACTTTCAAGATCTATAGTTTGTTCTAAATAATGGTCTATAGCATGTGGAAGTGGGGCCAACCGCCCTATTGAAATGTCTGTTGTTTCTCAATGATATTTTTTAGATTTTTATTATGATGGATTATAGTCATCCAAACATTTTAGGGAAAAAATTAATATTTATTTTAAAGAAATATTATAATTTTATTTTATGGACTGGAAATATTATGATTTTAGTTGTTTATTAATTTTGTTAAAATCAAAGTGTAAGTAAATTGGCGTGATTTAAGAACTTGAATTTTTAAGATCTTGTCCAATCAGTTAAAAGTATATATAAGAGCAAACATAGTACCACTTATTATACACTTTTAATTTGCAAGGGACTATGCAATGAAAGTATGCATAATATATTGAAAATGATTTGCTATGGTAATTCCTCAATCAAATCCTTAGAAATAGAATGTGCCACCATTTTCTAAGTTTCAGCAAAATAGAAATGTACCGCCATTTTATTAATCACTCAATTCATCAAATGGAAGTGTGGATCATTTTAATTCATTTAACCTTACAAAGTCTTAGAAAAAATTGTCTCATGAATTATCAAGCAATAAATTGTTTAGGTTTTGGAGAATTTCAAGCATGGGGATGAAGCACTTTTCAACAATTATCAGAGATTTTCCAACATTTGAAATCTAAAGATTCTTTATTTTGTAGTATATCTATATAATGATGACTTGTTAGTTGAATTAAATTTAACCATATCAAATGTGATAACATTAGGAGAAAATGTGTGGTAGATTTGGAGGAAGTATTAGTGTGGATGTGTTTCCAAATGTGGACAAATATAATCATGTGGAATGGTAAGGTCTATAGGTTGAAGTAATTAAGGTGTTTGTCTCTTGCTTAATCTTCATTTTATAGCAAAGAGCTCTTCTTGTCACAAGTTAATGATAAGTTATCTAATAAGATAAAGGAAAAGATTTATGGTATAAGAAAATACATAAAAGTCATAGTAATCTTGATATTTATTTTACTTTTGTATATAAAATCAAGGAGAAACAAGGGAAATGGAAATAGTAATGGGAAAAGGGAGGTCAAGGAGATGTCATTATCCATGTGAATGGTGTTATCCACCATTGAAAGGATATCATCATCTTCATCCATCTCGTCCCTCACCTTAAAATAAATTATGAGGAAAAATAAAGAATCATGCTTGGTCATATGTATTGTTTGTGCTTCTAAATACACTATTGACTTCCTCTCTTTTGGAGTCATTATACTATGCCTTTAATCCTATAGTGTGCATAGAGATATGAATAGTCGACTTATGGCTACCATAATTCTTAATTAAGTTATATGATCATTAATATAACCTAATAGATGTAGTTAAAGTTAGCCCAAGTGGCATTCATGACATAAGTATGGTATATATAAGAGGTAGTGGTTAGCTTATTAGCATCATAATGCAAATTATGTTCTTATTGGATACTTTTAGAGGCTTGCCCCCTTGAAGTGGCTTATTATTCTCAAGAATTATCAAGTATTTGCAACATATTCTCTATTATATTATTCTCTTGTGCAAGTCATTTCATTATAACTAGTATCAAAGCATGCATAATCGTGACATTTAAAAAATAAGAAATAAGGTAACTTTTTATTTAATAGGTCAAATTGTGAAACATGTATGTCTCTCACTTTAGTAATTTTTTTATAATTTTTTGAGGGTTGATCAAGGACATATTGAAGTTGCTAGATTGTAGATTTGAGGTCATCTACAGTATATTTAAAAGAGTCATGAAATTCACTTCCAAGGTTATAAAGATTTTTTTCAAATTCTAGATGGTTGATCAAAGACCTATTGAATTTGTTATAGTCTAGATTTGAGGTTGTTTGGAGAAAAATTGGAAGAGTTATTGTGAAGTTAGGGTTTCCACAAAATTTCCTCCCAGGGCTACAAATCAATGAAATTCTTGGAGAATTTTCTAAAAGGTAATATCTAGGCCCAAATAAGATTAAAAAAAATATTTTTTTGATTTTTTTTTAGTAAGTTATTGTGAAAACCATTTTGGTAGCATCATGATGAGGGGTTCAACAAGAGGAAAAGGAATACAGTCACTCCTAGAAAGACTCTTGACAAAGATCCATTAGTAGAGGAGATGGATACAACAACCATTAAAGATATAAGGGAAGACACTAAAAGGATGGAGGAAATATTATCAAGGGTAGAAAAGAAAATACAAGGGGTAGCTAAGATAGAATATCTTGGGGCAATGGTTGAACAAATATCTTCTCACCAAGGTTTTAGAGATCTCTAAAATATGGAGTCACACCATAAGACTTGGAAGGAAGATGTGTCTTCTATAGGACATGATGTTATTGGGTTTGACATGGATCCAAATATAAATTGTCACCCAAATAATTATGTCTAGTAACTTCACACCAAAGATAAATATGAAAGTTTGATGGAAAGAATTCAACCAATTGGTTCTACCAAATGGAGCAATTATTTGATCTTCATCTTGTTTTGCATTAACAGAAGGTTACAATTCTATCCTTATAATTGGAACCAAACCTATTCATTTGGTATAGTTGTCTATGTGAAGAGAAGAAAAACAAGGGATGTTCTACCATGTTATAGAAATAGTTGTGTGGACAACTACTTTAGCCAAATCACTAGATTAAAAATAATTGATGCGAAGGAGAGGAAGAATAATAAGAAGGAGAAGGGTGAGAAGGAGAAGGATGAGAAGGAGAAGTAGAAGGAGAAGGAGAAGGAGAAGGAGGAGAAAGAGAAGAACTTATATAACACCAATAAGAGGTACTTTTTATTCTTAAGGAGAATAAGTCAAGCATGTAAATAGAATAAAGCAACAAACTAATCAACAAAGATAGTGCTACATATGAGATAGATGCAGAGGGAAGACTCATCTTGAAGTCTAAATTAATTTTCTAAACATGCAAAAAGAAGCTCAGGAATAGGACAATCATAGAGTACTTCATTAAATGAAAGAGTTTACCTATTGAAGATACCACATCAAGAGATAACTATTTTGTGTAGAAGTATCTATAGTCAATCAAAATTGATGGCAACACTTCTATGAAGGGGGCATGCTACACCCTTAATCCTATAGTGTGCATAGGGATATGAATAGTTGGATTTTGGGCATCATATAAATCTTAATTAATTCATATAATTATTAATAGTCTTATATATGTAGTAAATTTGGTTTGAGTGGTATCTATGGAATAATTATGGTATTTGGAAAGTAGTGTTTATTTTATTTGCATCATATTTCAAATAGTAATCTTTCAATTGGAGACTTTTGGAGGTTTCCCCCTTAAAGTGGCCTATTATTCTCAAGTTTGATCAAGTATTTGTAAAATATTCTCTATTATATTTTTCTCTTGTGTGAGTTATTTCATTATAAGTTTATCTGTATTTTAAAAGATAAATTCTCATGTAATTCATTAAAATAATGTTTTTGATTAAGTAAACAGGGAAAGGGCCCTGATCTCATGGTTACAAATCCAAATCAGCAAACAAAGACGCAAGATGGGAAAAATAGCACCAGCCACCACCAAAAACCAACATCAGACAAAATAACCCAGAGGCAAAATGGCACGCAAGCCAAGTAACCAAAATTGCAACCATAGAACCATTATCAACATAATCAAAAACAATATGCCCATATTAATCCAAAAAATAGTACATAGACCATTTATGAGATTAACAAAAGCCCAGCAGGTACGAAACCATAACATAGCTATCATAAAATAGCATTCTGGGATAATAAAACTAAGCACTCGTAGTTTCAGAGTAGATGTAAAACCAGAGAAAAAGGATAACAAAAAAGAGAAGCAATGCCATTACTTAGGAAGAGAAGCAATGCCATTACTTAGAAATGGAAATCAACTCCCAATTTTTTCCAATTTGGGACACAAACTCCCTTTAATCAAGGTCATCTTTGTCTTCCTGGTCCTTGTCTTCACATTTCCCAATCTTCTTAAGCATCTTCCTGATCTTTATTAGCCCTAAGATTGCACCCACCATGGCACGGTGCATGAGTCCATTGGTGAATTTCATCAAGGTGATGATTTCCTTCTACATGTCATCCATCTGTACTTGCATAAAAGTTATCCATATTTTCAAAAAATCAATGTTAGTATCCTTATGATAAATAGAGGGATTTCCTTTGTTCTCAATTTCAATCGCCTCCTTCATAGAAACCCTAAGTTCCTCTTCCCTCCCATTGAAATCCTCCTCCTTATCATCTTTAGCCTCCTCTGAATCTTCTTCTCCCATCTCATGAGCACTCTCTTCAAATTCCAAGTCTTCACTTTCCTCATCAACTTGTGGTTCAAATTCTTCCACCACCATTTGTTCCACCTCATCTTGGTTAGTAGCCTTTTGTTTTCCCTTTTTGTCCAATGAGGCCACCTTAGCTAAGTGTGTCGATCTTCTACCGCCACTAATCATTCTTGACTACCCTTCCTCCATTTCATCTCATTGATTCCCTTCTTGGTCCTCATTAATGGCAATAACTTCACTCTATTTTTTCTATTCTTTTTGCAAATTCTTAGCCTTGGGGGGTTCAAGAAGCAACAACAAGTGTTTCTACTTCTTTGGGGTGGCCTTGATCAAATCAAACTCAAAATAATTTTTCACATAATCCAACTTAGCAACAGGGGTAGAGGGTTTGGAACTATGAGCAGCCAAGGGGGTTGCATTCATAGGGTAAATATCCCTAAGAACAATATTCTAAGGCAGAGGCCTAGGGTTAGGCTTTGAATTAGGAAGAGCAACAATTGGGGGGTGATCTTCCAAATCATCATTTTGATTAGGGATGTCTTTCCTAACAACCAAAGGGTTTCCATGAGGGTTATTAGCAAGCGAATACTTGTAGAGGGCAAGCATAAGACCTTGGTGCAATGGGGGAGTCACCTCATTCTCAATTTTTTTTGTAAAGAAGATAACAAATAGAAGGGAAGGTTAATGCATTCATTTGCATTCATTATGGTGGATATGGTTAAGAATGGGAAACAGATAAGAGTGGACTATCATGTATCTTCCCTCTAAAGTGAAATATCACATTAAAAACATGCTTACCAAGGTGAAAGGTGGCAAAATTTCAAGCTGGGCGTACCCGTTCTTGAACCAAGTTAGATGCTCTCTATCATGTAGAAAATTCTCCACAAACACTTGATAGTCGGCTCCACTTTTATTGGCAACCTTTCTACCCTCATTCGTCAGAGTCGTTACCTTTACAATGAGTTGAGTGGTGACTTCAAGTTTCGGCGCCCCTATAGTCACCTGCCCTTTTCTCCAATAATTTGTGGATTTGGCCATCAAAAATTCATTGTATCCTTTCAAAGCCTCAAAGGAGACCATTCTTGTTGTTATTCAATTAGGTCATTTTAATTTATTTTTCAAGGATGATTTTGCTCACTTTTCCACTTACATTTAGCAAGTTCATAATTTTAGAAATAAATATGGTAAAACTATATATTGAGTGAATGGGGATGTAATAGTGAATTTTGACCTTTATTTTTGTGACTATTTTGAGAGAATTGCTTAACAAATTTACATATTAATAATTGATATAGTCTTATGTTTAAAGTTGGGCTTATTCTCTAATCCTTCACATATCCTCATTTACATAAATTTCCATACTTTTATACATACCTTATCCATATTTTCAAATATCTCCATGTATTGTTTATTCATTATGCCTTTCCATGCACTTATTTCTAAATACTATCACACCCAAGTGATTGTACTTGTAGGAATAAAAGGATTAACAATATACTCTTGAGAATATCAACATGGACACTATTTTTTGAGCAATAAGTGTATTCACACATGTACTTCTCAACAAGAGATGATATGAATGAGATGAGTGAAATTCTAGCATGAAAATAATATTCAAAACCCAAAAGGCCAAAAATAATGGTGGGTAAATTGGATAAAAATATGAACCAATGACAATTAAAACCCTAAAAAAAGTAGAGAAACGGATAAGAACACAAGAATACAATCAAACCTTAGATATATTTGATATTAAGACCATAAATAATTATAAAATTTAGATTTAAAATCATAATGAGGGGGAAGAAAACCTAAGGGGAATTAGACCATGTATAAAATATTAGGTTCAACAATAATTTAAGAGAATAGAATCCCTTTTACAGATATCTAAGCTAATTAAAAAATTATTAGAATATGCAAAAAACATATTAACCCATAACTACTGCAAGTGATATATATTATTTTAAACTATTAAATGCAAATAATTAATAAAAAATAAAAATAGCACAAATAAATAGTTTCTTGAGAGAGAAGTGCAAAAGCTCACAATAGCTTCTTTGATCAATAAATGGAAGGAAAGGGTTACAATATATAGCCTCTAGGATTCCAAATTTATGAAGAGGGGGACTAGAAACCTTAGAGGCAAAGAGGAGTGAAACCAAGGTTTTGAATTCCTACAAGTGGTCAGGTGGAGGAGGCCAAGCCCTCCCCCATAGAGATTTGTGCATTTGTGGGTGTCCTCGTAAATCTTTAATTTCTTTGCATTAATTGTCTTTCAATGTGTCATGATGTTTGTATGGCTTTCTCTAGCATGTGTTAAATTTCTTCTATGGTTTGTATGTTTATTGTGTTCTCGAATCCTCTTAAGCATTTATAGTTGGTGGTATGGGTACCCTCGATGCCCCTGAAAATGGAGATGATTTGGGCAAAGCTGCTCCTAATGAAACCAAGTCATTAAAAGAAATTGTGGTTGAAGGGCAATCTAGGATTTCGATGGACGCTAGATTTTTGGTTGTCTCTAAGGATAGCAACCTTGACCTTGTCTCCAATGGAGAACAAGGTATGCGCTTCTCTGAGGGACCTAAAAATTTAGTTCTTACTCCAAACCCTAAATTAAAAAAAGTAACATGTAGTAAAAAATCTAGATTACGTGATGTTGCAATATTCTTCGTGACCCTAGATCTTGCAAAAATTCCAGCTAGGAAATATCTAGATGGTTGGTTTCCAAATTTTCAACCAAAAAAAATGGGAATACAAATGTTTTTTTGTAGGTTGGTTCAGTGTGACCTATTTATTATTTTTTGAATAGCATAAAATGCAAGAGAAAGTCTTATTTAAACCCTACCAAAACATTGAAAGGTGTACCTTCTGTGTCATGGATTGGCCACTAGAAGTTAACGGCAATGAAATTCTGGCACTTTTGTGTCCTAGGTGGGTTGTGTGGATGGGTTAGATTTATCACCAAAAGGCATAAAACATAAAGGAAATGAACATGAAATCAAAACAAAAGTGTTATACCTTTGATCACCTCCTAGATTGAGCTCAAGATGCACCCTAATCTTGCTTGATTTGCTTTAAGTATGGATGTGGATTGCTCACAATTGCACCAGCATAACAATGGCCAATTTCAAGATGAGAAATGAGGAATTGAAGCCCCAATTTTATATAAATTGGTAGGTGAAATG